>JAIPRL010008126.1:0-21199 GCA_025469235.1 Pemphigus obesinymphae | reverse complement strand
TTTAATATTATGTCTTTTTTAAAATTGTTATTTTTCATGTTTAAATAATATCCTTGATAACATTTTTTAGTGAATATTATATCATAAATAAACATTGAAACAAATTTCAGTTGGCCTCGAATTTTAAAATTTGTAAAACAAATATAATCTGTAACTGGCATTAATGAATAGTTATGATCCATATTAAAAATATCTTTATTTAAAATTATATCTTCACAAAATGAACATAGAAACTTTTCAATGAATTTATAAGCTGCATTGCCTATATAATAAAGAATATTCTTTGATAATGACTAAATGTATTGTCGTCTAGATATAAAAATGCTTCTTCATTGATTAATTCTTTATTAATAAATCTTTATCAACATAAATACTTTTTTCATGTGATAAAGAAAAAATTTCAAGAGAAATGGGTTCATAAAATAAAGCAAAAGGTAGAGAAGAATCAAATTGGTTCTTAAAAATATCTTTAACAGTGTCTTTAATTAAATGATTATCATTTAATAAATTTAACATTTCATACATACAACCTACTCGTTTATCTCTTCTTTTTATTTTTTGTGGCCAAATCCTCTTGTCCCGGCGTAAATCATGTAATGTTTTTTTTAATTCTTCCCCAGTTGCATTTGTCTATACGCTAATATTCACAAACTTTATTCCTGTTCCACAAGTAGATGTATTTTCACTATTATGAACAACTGTTATGTCCTTTAAAATAAATGTAAACCACTTTAATAAATTAAACATTTTAATAAAGAAAACAGAATCCTTAATAAAGAACATAAAAAAATATACAATTTATATAAAAATACTTGTTTCAGAATGTATATTTACTTACTTCTCATTGTAGAATTCTTCTTTCTTTTATTTTTGACATTAAATGATTTGGTAAATTAAATACAGTTGGTATAGCACATATTTTTAACATTAGTTTCTCACGTACAACGGCTGAAAAGAAATCAGTTTCACTGAAATGTAAACTACATAATGTTGAGCTAGAACTAGGTTTAAAATCCTTTCTTAGAGCAGCATGTACCGATTTCTGAAGCCTCCTTTTCTTATTAAGAGGAAACCTAAAATAATTAAATAATATACAATTTTGGCAATGATCAATGTGTAAAATTGATAAAACAATATAATAATTATTGCAATAAACATTTATACTAACTTGTGAAATGACAAGTCTTTCCTAATGTCACTTGAGCTGGTACAATTGAAAGCACTACAAAAATTCACCATTTTAACTACTATTTTGTAAAAGTTAAGTTTATAAAACGTAGAACAAAATGTTAAACTGAATAAATTAGTAAAAAGTAGTAGTATGATAGTATCACGTATTATGTATTATGTGTGATAAAAAGAGATAGCAACATCATTCTTAACTGCTCTCTCTTTCTAACACGCTATCTCGGTTGTGTTTACATTGGTCTTATGGCGGGTGAGCATTCCAGTTCTATATAGAGTTCAATGCCATAGACATAAACATATGGGCCGATAACAGACAGAGAGGTCCAAGGATTATTATTATAAGAAAGAGAATATGAAGAATAGTTTACGAATACCATGGAAAAAGCAAATTATATCATGGAGTATAAAAACAAAATATTGTACCCCAAGTTTAAAACATATAGTTATATATATATAGATATATATTTAGTTATATAATGTATACCGTTTAAAATTTTTAAAGTGTAATAAATTTAGTGATTTAAAATTTCCATACAGCAAGATATATATTATCGTATTACTACTATGGTTATTGTCTGTGAAACACGTACCTAGATTAGTTTTTATAGTTTGAATTTTTAAAATAATAGTTAATAATTATTTGTTAATATACACTTGTAAATTATTCGAATACAATAGTAAATAAATACTGTATATCATATTATTGTCATTTATATTTGTATTTCATTTTACTTATTAATATATTTATCGGACTTGTACCTGACATTTTCATATAACTTGGTAAATCTATAATAATATTGATAATAATGATAATATAAGTATTATATTCCATGACATTAATTTGTTTTTCCATGAAATTCGTAAACTCTGCTCCATCTCTTTCCATAGACATATAAATATGTCTATGTCTCTTTCTAACAATGATGGTTTCACGGCGGTATAGACGACTCATGTGGTGGACGGACGCAATCATACATATATTTTATATATATATATATATGATTGCGTCATTGGCGTGTTGTAAATTGTAAAATAATAATTTACAGTTTCCTCCAATCACCATTGTTTGCGTTTTGTGTGCGCATCAATCCTTTGTCGACTGTTTTGTGTTTGATTCATGGTGTTTTCTGTTTTCACGTCGTCTAAAGTCTAAACAATCATATTAATATTATTGTGAGATAAATATTATTGCATAAGTCGTCGTGGTAAAGAAGTGTGTATTTATTCAAATAAAATGATCGTGTGTAAAATTATAAAATTAAAACTTCAAACTAATATTTTTTTAGAATAGCTATGGCGTGTTTAGAATATCTATTACAAAACTTTGGCTTCAATAATCACGGTGAGGTAGAAGAATTAGAATTATTTGAACCACGGTTGAATATAGACATGACTTCAGAAGAACTTGCGAAGAAAGTCGGTTGTCGATTATGTTGGCATCAGGTTTTTTATTTCATTTTAGCAATGTGTGTCATAAATGGTTACATATTTATCGGAATGATTAAGAATTCGACGAATAATTCACAGTCTGAACTTGATTGGTATAAAGAAAACTCGATTTACGTTATTAACATAGCTCCTCTTTTGAGCAGAGACTGTAAGTTATCATTTTATCAATTATTCTATGTAGTTACTTAAAAAGTGAAATATGCACAATACACATACTTTATAAATAAATTGTCATATTTGAATTCCTAACTATATTTGATAAATATTCATTTTAAATTAGAACATTTTCCTATATACATTATAGATTTCTATACTCAAGTTAGATCTTATAAGTACATAACTACAGATTTATATTTATCATCATTGTGTCTGTCCTATTTATCCATTACCATAGTTACTAATATATAGTTATGGATATTACTTGGTAAAAAGTTTATATCTACGGATAAATAATATGATAAAATTATTTAGATTTAAATATTAAAATTTTTTTTATGATTTGTATCGATTCTACGATGTTATTTTCTTTGCTATAGATTTCTATGCATAAGTGTTCATATTTTTATTCTTGTCCCCGTGTATCTGAGTGTCCTATCAATTTATTGTTATAGGTACTGTAGGTAGTGCATAGATATTAAAGAAGTTATTGATTTAACAATCAACCGTTCTTACAATTTACAATTTTTTGTTGTTTTTATTATTTTATTGGTTTTCGGTTTTACAGATAAAATAGGTGCACAGATTATTTCTTCTTAATAGGACGTCACACATCCCATTTTTAAAAGTTCTCTATAGGAAATTTTTTAGATATAAATTTTTTAAATTTTAGATAGAAAAATAAAAATCTAACAATTAAAAAATATTTTAATATAATTTAAAAGTAATTAAAAATTGTTCTTTGTCAGTAATATTTTTTATTTTTTTTTTTAAAATAAGTGTTTTATCTCTAAAATTATTTTAAAATGACATTTCATTTGTTTTGCGTAAACATGTTTTTACCTTAATGTATATAATGAATACTTACGACTATTTATAATATAATAATATCATGTTTTTACTATTGAAAATCTTCAGTGTGACATCCTCTTAATTTGTATAATTTTATGATTTTGAAATGTATAGATAGTAGGAAATTTGTAGTCATTACACTTTCATTAAAATAAAATAAATAATACAATATTTATATAAATAAACCTATTATTAATATGTGTTTGGTACTATTGATGCTACAGGAATATTTATCAGTCTATCACATTAATATTATGTCTTCTTCTTTGCCTTCGCCCTCTCTCATAACTATTTGGTGTTATCCACCCTAGCTCTACATTTTCACTTAACTCTAGCTCTGGCATCTTTTTCACTTGGGAGTTTTTCAGTCTCCCTCTTTCTATCAACATATATTTCCTTTACTAATCTTACCTTATTTACTCGCCCCTTCATACATGTCTTAAATTACGTCAACATACATCTTTGATATTATATAATAATATTATTTTTCTTTAGTATTTTCTTGCCTAGGTGGGGTCTGTCCATTAGGTATTGTTCCTTTACTCCTGTCTACTAACTTTTTTTTGCTGCAATACTTCACTTGCTTGCATTAGGAAAAAGAGATATTTTATTAAGTAACAAATACTTCGAAAGAAATTTAAAGACGGAATAAAAATATTAATTCAATTAAAATTAATTGAGTTTTAGAGGATTTGAGGAATCTATTATGAATATTGTCTAATTTGCTAATATTATTTTTATCATTTAATTATAATATATTATTAAATATATATTTTATTTAAGGTGTTAATGAAAGAATTGAATACATGCAGAAATTGGGTGTGAAGAACGTTATTTTGTCATCAGTGAATGCTGACAATGAAGTTATAGATTTTATTAATATAAATTCTTCTTCTGGAAACATAAATTTAATGAAAGATCTTATTAATAAATTGAAAAAACTAGGTATGTATTATAATAAATACACTATTGTATTTGCAAATAAATTTAATTACTCTATTATGTATTCAGATATGAAAGTGATACTCAAATTTATTCCAAATCATTCATTAACAACAAAATTAATATTTGCACGATCAATTTTTAATAAAAATGCTTACAAAGATTATTACATTTGGAATCCTGGTTACATGAATGGTACTCATCATATTCCTATTAATAATTGGGTTAGTATTAATATTTAATGTATTATATATTGTTATTTAATTTGTTAATTGTTCACTGTGATAGTTGAATGTAAGTGGCCAGTCCGCTTGGAAATGGAATGATATACGAAAATCATTTTATCTTCATCAGTTCTCAGAAGAAGAACCAGATTTCAATTTTCGTAATAAAGATATTGTAAATTATTTTGAGGTGTGTATTTTAATTTGTTTGTTTTAGTATTATTTCTTTGTTTAAATAATTATGTTTTCTAGGGAGTCTTCAAATTTTGGTTAAAGACTGGAATTGATGGAATATACTTGGATAAAGTTCAATATTTATTTGAAGATATAAATTTCACAAACAATACATTTTCATTAGTAGAATCTACTATGGGTGATAATTATATTTCTGATAATAAGGCTACATCAAACCTTCCGGAAACTATTAATTTATTATCAGAATGGGGAATGTTAATTAATAAACATTCCAGGTAGGTTAAATATTTTTTTATCATTTATATTATTAATAGTTATAGTAACATGTATAATTATTTATTATTTTTAGTGATAACAAAAATAGATAGTAAAAATTAAATCCTAAAATATAATATGAGTTTTGCTAAAAGACAGAATATAATTTTTAACAGCAATTCAAATAAACTTAGGACAAATAATGTTATTATCTTAAACAAGAGTAAAATAAGTTCAATGCTAATGTCTATTTGCATTTTGTAAAGATGACATCCATGAAAAAATCTCAGAATTTATAAAAAATGATAATATTTAATTATTATTATACAATCCTATTAATGTTTACAAAATAAAAATTTTTTTTTATTAAAACACAATATGAATAGAACTATTCCAAAATTATTTCCAATTATTAAATTACATAAAGAAAATAATCCTTTTTGGCCTTTTGTATATTTTAAAACTCTTTTAATTTAGATTAATTTATTATAAATACATAAATGAATTATAACTGCAGATAACTCAATAATACATAGAATTCACAAAATTAATATATCATATCAGAATGTAAAATGATTTAATTAGATGTAAAGAAACTTTATATTTCTATTTATATTAATTTAAAAATTTGAAGCAATAAATATTCTAAACATATAATATTGGATTTAATAATAAAGATATTAATTAAAATGTTTATTTTTAATTAATCAAAATTATTTCAATGTAATTAAAATGTGTATTCCCAAAATTAAGGTTTTGTCATGGGTATCTGTTAAGTTCTATATTTTCTGAATAACATATGCAAAATTATGAATCGATTTATATATTAAACTATAAAGTAAATAAACAATACATATTTTAAATATGTTTATGACACTTTGATACTATTTGAAAGTATAAATAGATAATCAGAAGTTCTGGTTAACAATTTATATAAAATTTAATAAAATTAATTCAATTTACACTTGAAACACAAATAGATAATAAAATTAATTTCTTAGATCATATAATAAATATCCTTAACATTAAATTTAATTTTAATATATACAGGGTGTCTCGCAAAGATCTGATAAATAGAATAATTTTTGTTTTGTTGTATATTTAAAAAAAAAAAATTAATTAATTTATGAATTGGCTATATTAGATTATAAAAAAATATTAATAAAAATTAACATTTTTCATTTTTAGTTGTAAAATAAAAAATAAAATATAAGAATTGTAGCGCAGAGTTCTAGTAAAATTATTAAAAAAAAAAAAAAACTTGAAAATATTGAACAAAACAAAAGTTATTGCATTTGTCAGATCTTCGCGAGGTACCCTGTATATAGATAACCCACTCAAACTGATACAATATTCCAAATGATTTTAACCATCCATTTTCATAAAATGACCTTATTATATATAGACTCGAATATGTTCCCCTAAAAATCCAATTATGAGATTAAATAATTAAATTAATAATAATTCAATATAATTAAATAATTTTGATATGAACACAATTAAGAAAATTAAAATTAAATTACATAGTAATATACCATAAAATATAAAACTAAAACATTTATAAATAAATCTTCTAACAATTATTGATAATTATGGAGTATATAGGCTATTTATAATTATAGTGTTTATGTAGCTGCAATCAATTTTATATTGGAAAAACTAATATATGTTTCAAAATTCGATACAAATAGTATGTTTCAGGAATATTATTTAAAAAATCTTTTCCTAAATCTTATTTTGCTGTATATTTAATAATATTGAATAATCAAAAAATATAATATATACCAATTCAGTATTTGAAGAGTTACTCATTTATAATGAAGTAAAACATAATATTTGTAATATACAAACAGATCTTAAGAATAATGATGTTTACCAATACATACTAGACAACTATACATAATTTTCTAACATATGATTTAATATCGTTTAATAACTTGTTTCTTATTATTTATAGTATATTCTACTTATTGTGTTAAAAATCACTACTGAAATTTAAAAATAAATATTTTCATTGATATTCCATCAGCGTTATTGTAAACTATTCATGACAGTCGCCGATGTAATTCACAATAATATTGGTAATAGTCAATAAGACATTTAATATGTTTTTGTTCACTTTTTGATTTTCGTTGGAAAAATATTATTCTAACAGTATTAATATAGGGATAGGGAAGCAACATATAATATTTATTGATGAAATCTTTAATTTGAAAACTAGACCGTCATTGTCACATAAATCAGTATATTTTATAAGAGGCTCGTGCGAGGATGTGTTTCAGTGTAGCATACTCACAGCTGTCAAAAACAGTTTTTTCTACCTATTCTCCCATTTAACGTTACCACCCCTACTGAACTGTACCCTCACTAAACCCCAAATTTTGATACCTTTTTAGAAGAAATCCTCCCTCACAAATGAAAGATAAACACTTCCAAATTAAAATTTCAATTTTGTCAGGTAACAAGGCAATCCACGCAATAAGTGTTGTCTGTTGTTTAACAATTATTGTTATTGCTGATGCCACTGTGCAATATGTGTCATCAATTACTGGATCCGATGTTATTGTAGATATTCCCTACTGTGAAATACATACTTTACACTGTTACGGTAAAATTATCTCGAAAAATATTAAATGAATATATATAATTTATTTTTTATTCATTCACATAAGAAGTTTGCATTGCCTTTTTTTGTTCGCAAAAAACAACCAAATAATTTTTATATAAACTCATATGTAGTTTTTTATATATTGTTATTTTTTGTGACATACACTTAATAAAGGTGGGTCAAACTCAAAATTTAACTTTCAAACCAAACTATGAGATTTTAACTCGAACCTAAACTGTAGCTTATCCAATACGTGGTATTCGGTATGAGAATGAAATTATAACAACTTTTCTTATCAATATTATTTTTTCTAATTACATTTAACTACATATTGACATGTAAATTGATTTAGAAGTATAAAATAAATGTATTAATAAATTTTAATTTATGACATTGTGCGACATACGATTTGTACCAACTTTTTCCGTAGGTACTAGCTTTTCTATAAAATATTTCTCCCTTGACCCCCCCCCTAATTGAGACCCACAAATAACGACTATTAGGAAAAGCAGAGGGGTTACTAGAATCATATGGTCTAGGTCTATTTCCTCGCTAACTGCAACGAAGTTTTCGGGAAGTGATATATCTATAAATAAATGTATTAGGTGTAATTATACACATACATGTAAACGCGGCGAAGGAGAAAACATTTTTTAATCACTACTACAAATTCAATAACAGTCAAATTGTACTCGGACTAGCGTCAATGTAAGTTATACACTCCGGTATATAACATACAAAAAAATTATATTGGGGGTATTCTTCAGAGGGGGTATATCTCTCTCCTACCCCCTTATTGGGTATTCATTAATAGAGGCTTTAAGTAAAAGGAGGATAGCCAAAACCGTGAGGCGCTATATCCACTTCCCGTTTGAGCAATTCAAAAGTTTGTTTTGGTTTACCCAAAAATTTATTTCAATATATTATATACAGAATCTTACAACACATTTTGCTACTAGTCCGACCCTGTTATGACAGTTAATAAATGCGCTGCAGTGATTCAAAAAATTTTGCCCTCCTTTGCCGTGTCTCCTATCGTATACCATTACTCAAGCATTATTATATTGTGCTTAGAACAGAACTAGTGCTAAAAAATATTTGTGGAAGGTCATCAAAGTAATTTTTTTACCGATTGTTCCAAATAATTTATAAAATCATTAATTAACCGCATAAATACTTCCTTCAAAAATGGTAAATAAACAAAAAAAAAAAAAATTAATAACTATTCCTGATTTGCACTGACTAAATGTTAAATAATAACTATTTTTGTGCCAATTGGACTTCATTTTGTTCCCCCCCCTCCCCCGAGATTGCTATTTTATAGTCACATTTTACAATTATTCTTTATAACCATAGAGCCCTGTGCCATAGAGTAAGGTTAGCTACAGGATTATTATTCTTTATAATGTATAGCATGAAATTATTACAATGATAATATTGTTAGAGAAATAAAAACTTATCCAAAAAATAAAAATTTGAAATCTATAAACATGAAAGAATCCAGTACTGCTAGTTCAGAAAATGAAAACATAAATACTATGATTTTAACTTTTGACAAACACGATACGTATATATCTTCTAGTGAAGAAGAAACCCCAAGTACAGCAGTTAAAATTACTATTGAAAAATATTATGTAATTGCTTATGACAGAAAATGGTACATAGGCAGAGTACTTGATATATCGAATCCTTTAAGTGAACTATGTACAATAAAATTTTTAAAGGAAAACTTGGATACATATGAATGATAACAGCAAACTGACATTCAAAAAGTTTAAGACAAATATGTTTTTCATGGTCCAATTTCGATATTAGGAGCAGGACCATTTAAAATTACAAGGCGTGATCATGTAACTATAAATAAAAAAAATTAAAAATTGCGTAAAAACTAGTAATTAATTAGTAGGTATCTGTGTTATTATTATTATTATTATTATTAAGTATTACTAGTAAGATTTTAATATTGTTTTCTTTAATTTCTTATATACATTTTTAAATAACTAAGTAAAACGTGTTGTCTAGAAATGTATTATACCTATATAAATAAAGTTTTAATATTAAAATGTAAATACAAGTTTCAATTGTTTTATAAAATATAGGTAATAAAAGATAGGTACTTACTTATAATAAATAAATAGATACCTAAATCTAAGAATAAAATCCCGATAAAATATAAACTTGGACAGTTACACCAGGAGCGTTCAAAATGGGAAGGAGTAGAAGGGTGTTTATGCCCCAGCGGGTTTTTGTCAGTTGGCAAATTGCTAAAATTTGGTAGAAAAATTAATACAGTCGGCAAAATGTCACTCTTTTCTCATTTATAAAATCGTCTTCACTTGTTAATGACTTTTTTGCTTATTTACCACATTTAAGGAGTATTTTGGAATTTAGTCTCGTAAATTAGAAAGTGTTGAGAATGTACTCTACGTAGAGTCGACAATATTAATTTTTTAATAATTCAGTCTGCAAAAATTAGAAAAAAAGTTGATCACTATTTTTTTTCTTTGCTTATTTACTGTTTTTGAAAGAGTTTTATTTCAGAAAGGTCGGCAAATTATACATAAAACACTCCTCCTTCCTAAAAAATATGACTTCGAATGCCCCTAAAACAAACTAATAGATGTTTTAGATAAAATTTTATAAAAATAAAATAATAAAACAGTAGGTATGTATCTACTCAAAAAAATCTCTGTACATATCATTACATATTAAGGGTTTATACTACCCATCTTATCTAAGTAGTTTTCCCGGTAGTTTCAAATCAATTTTGAATAAACAATTTTTATAATTGTGCAGGTCGTTGTGTGAGATATAAACTGTCGAAAGTGTGTAAGTGTGCATTAGCCATTATTGCATTACAAGACATAAGTATAGTCAGCATGAGCAAGCACAGGTCATGGAATCACATGAATAATTATTATCTATATTATGGTTTTCCACATAAGTTTAGACCGGGTTTAGACAAATAACATATTCAAGCAAAATTGAAAACTAAAAATTAAACTGTATTTTTATTAATAGGTTTAAGATTAAATCAATATACAACTTTTTATTGAGGTTTAACATTTTTTAAATTGACAATAAATCGTAATTTCAATAGTCTTTTTAAAAAAAAAAATATTTAAAAAAATCATCTGGTAGGTATAAACATATAATACATTAAAAATTAGTTTATTAAAATGAAATGACCAATAATAACACCATTAGTTTAGAAATGCCAATACTATTTAAGTGAGTTTTTACTATTGAAAAATCCTCTACCAAAAACCATTATTGTAGGTAATCATTTTTAAAAATGTAAAATACATATGTAACCCTTTATTTAATCACTATAAGAAATTAGGTCAATCTTAAAAGTTTAATGGAAGTCTTGGAAGTTAAATGGAAGTTTTGGAAGTTAAATGGAAGTCTTGGAAGTTAGATGGAAGTTTTAGAAGTTAGATAGAAATCTTTGGAAGTTTGTTTACTGGAAGTTAGATATATATAATTTTGTGTTGTGAATAACCCTTGACATTTTACTACTTGAGTTCAACTTTCGAACCAGAGCTGAACTGTTCGACCACCCTCTAACGCTTATTTTTATTTTTGTCATATGTATCTTATATACACATAAAGTTGCTTGTATTTAAATGTATTTACTTAGAATATATATTTAGATACCTATTTATATTTATAATATGTTCCTATAAACATTTATTATTGTTTGTATTTATTTTTCAAATGTATTTATCCAGTAATATTATTTTGAACCCATACTGTTTTTGGTAGTTAAATCAAAAATGTATCCAAAAATTCCAACATATATAAGGAATCCCCTGTACGCTTATAGATTGTATTTGAGAAATCTATTTTTCATGCTTGAAAATTAAAATACTCAATACAACCATATACAAATCTGTGATAAAATTATTAACTAATATAACTTATAAATTATTAACAGTTGTAGATAGATATTTAATTCTAGTAGGTATGTAATACTTAGTATTATGATAACTTGATTCAAATTAATATATTCTAAAAATGATTTAAATCATGAATATTTCAGTAAATTTTTCACAGAAAAAAAAATTTTAATTGTAATAATAATTATCATTAAGTTTTTGTTTAAATAATGATGAAGTTAAAACTATGGCCAATATCTAATATAATTTTTGTTCCTTCATAGCGATCGTTATTTTTAGAGATCCCTTACGATTTTAAAGATTTTCGGTACTTGGCCCAATTGAAAATTATAAGTTACGAGGATGCTACACTAATAATTTTAGGCAGTAAAAATATATTAACAAAAAAATTTTGAATTGATTCCTTTTGTGATTTAAGATTTAAAATACCTATTATCAAATCGATAAAGCACAATATTTTGGAATGAACCTCATTTCAGATTTTTAATTTAATATTTAAAAAAATAAGAAACCAAAATTAGGCTTACTCTAAAATGTTGTCCATTATTGATTTGATAATAGCTGTTTTACTTTTTTTACTTTTACAAAATTACTTTAAGAACTTATTTTAATAGTTTTGTGTAAATGGATTTTTTTTAAACAAATATTGTGATTACACAACAATAAAAAGTGGTAGAGATGCAGAAATTGTTATATTTTTATATTTCTAAAAAATTCTTAAAAATTGCTTATACACCACCTCTATAAAATAAACAATAATTGTGTAATGTCCTTTTAATAACAGACACTTATTTTTCCAATTTTTACCTGTTGTTATTCTTTAATAATATATTTATTATTATTATAATATATAATAAATTAATATAATGTTGAATTGGTTATTATTCAATTTAGTTTTATTATTTTTGAACAAAAATTTTCAGAATACTGATTGTGAGTGACCTTGATAAGAAAAACGTTACAGGAATAAATATGATCCATAGTCCTGTTACATTGGCATCAAATTTTACTGGACAACAATTACTGAACGCTGTGTTAACTAAAACCACTGCATGGTCTTCTTGGGAAGTTAGTAAAAAAAACAAAATATTTACACTATTTAATGAATGTATACAATTCCTTAAATTCAATTATTTATCTAGTGGGTATGTGATGAAAAACCGAATTGTTGGAGAAATGAAATCATGGATGCCTTTAGAATTCTTAGCTCATTGTTGCCGGGTATACCGTTTATAAATACTGATACTAAACTCTTTGAAGAAAACACAATACCAAATATTACATTCATTGAAGATAGTTTGAGGCAATTACGATCAATGGTTGAAACACAGTTTGGTTTTTTTCATGCTAAACTTTTGAACAATGGCACAGTTTTTGCTTTTAATAGGTATAAACAATAGTAACCATACAATATGCTTCATTACATATGTTATATTTATATTATTACTTTTAGGGCATTGAGTTGTTCAGACAATTTAATATTTGCGTGGAACTTAAGTAAAAATATCACTGTCCTAAACCTAAGTTCATTTGATAGAGTTCCTGCTGAAGCGCATTTGACTATTTGTACTCAATCGGCTTGCTCAATTCTTCCTCCTATTAAGTAAGTTGTAATTATTATTTTATGTTTTTATACTAAGAGTGATTAAATGTCAACAATAATCATAGTAATCATATTAAAAAAATACTCAATCCGTATCCTCATCAGTAAATAGTATATTTAATTTAATAAATACAAACATAAATATTTAGTTTAAGCACCTTGTGTATACCCAATCAATTCCATCAATTTACTTTGCTTTGCATTTTACATAAAAAAAGACACCTCAAAATGAAAGGATCGTAAGTGTCATATATGACAAAAATATTGCGGCAAAAACACTCACATTATCATATATTTATTAAAAAAGAATAAATGTATGCTGAATGCAATGCACAATATAATTTTTACTTATGTTAACTAATGATGTTATTATAGTTTTTAAATTAAATTAATTTACATAATCAAATCAGGATAGTAGGATAGTAATATTAAACAGCAATGAACTTTTTTATTACCTATGTAATATGTAGTTATTAGTATCGATTTTTATAGTTTTTTTTTTTTATACTAAATATTATATTAACACATTAACTGGTGTATGGGTTGACCATTGGTCTAATTTTAGGCTGGTAACAGAGTTGTGAAGAGAAAATGTGGTCCTCGTTAAAATCTTTGAACCCGAGGAGAAAAGCCTCATCCCAATTGACAGGTCTGTTTGGTATTGTTAGGGCATGTATGAAAATGGAAAAAACTAGTCAACTTCTACCTCAGAAATGTAGATAGGTTTGTTAAAATCCGCGATCGACTTGTTAAATAAAAGTATATATTATGCTTATGTTGATATAAAATATTTTTATATGAATTTATTATTATATATATCTATTTTATCAATTTTATTATTTATATTATTTCAGATCCAAAGTTGATGTAAGAAAATTAAGCCTTGTTGCTGAATCTGCAGTGGTCTTAACATATTAAACAGTGAACTGCATATCACACTTTGGCCTAGAACAAATATAAACAAAACAATTCATTTTTGTATTTAAGCATTAATTATAATAATTTATAATCATGTATGTCTTAATCTTATATTAATTGTTTGTATTTAAAATTAATAATACAAAAAAATTTAATTTTCTTATACTGATTTTCATCGTTATTATTTTTGATTTTATAATGTTAGGTTTATAATATAGGATCTTAATCTTTGGTATTAATTTACTACTCCTATTGTATTGCTTACTTTGTTTCACTAAATAATACAGTATACTGGTAAACATGCACTCTGTGCTACTTTAAGGCCAAAGTTCACATAGTACCTCTCTATTAGTATAAAACCAAATTCTATAATTTATGAATTATCATACTTTATGGTATAAAATAGCATAGTCGCATAATATGTCTGATTTGTCATATTTTTAAAATTTTACTCTTAAAATATATATGATAATATTGAACTAATTGCAATCAACAGTATTTAGACATACATATACTGAATTACGTTTAAAAGTACATCAGCAAACTAAAATCGGTAATGTTTGTGCATACAATATGAATTAATAATATTACATAATTTCATCATTAACAATATCGATTGGTCACGATCCAAAATTTAGTCAATGTGTGTATGATGGAATATTTTTAAGTTTTAATCTAAAATCACTCTAAATAATTATTATGAAAATATAATATTTGTAAGCTAAGCAAAAAAATTTAATCTCATTTCAAAAATTTACAATAAATGTGTTTTATTATTAATAATTATGGAACATGGGGCAGGCAAAGTGAAGACTATTGTTTGAAGGCCTTTAAAAATAAAAATATTTCTTTCAAATTTTATTTATACAATCTATAGATTATGGTAATTTATTTATTATTTATTATAAAAAATGAATTTTTTTTTAAATTTTAAAAAGATAAAAAAAGTACAGTTTACTTTAGATTATCACATATGAAGCAAAGTGGGGAGGCAAAATAAAATTCATTCAAATTCTATAAATTTAAATTTAAACAAAAAACTATTTTTAAAAATATGAATATACTTAAATATATCATTTTACTTAAAATAAATAAAATAATTTTGAAACTTTTTAAATGTAATAATTTCAAGCTTAAAAATAATTTTAAGAACAAAACTAAATATAGCTTCATAATCTATTTCCTCAATCCTAGCATAAAGACAGATTTCATTTTTTTATATATTAAACACTGAATCTACCTACAACTAATGTTGAGTATAAATCATCGTAATATAGGCACTTTTCATCCTCTTCATTGGTTTTAGTTTTTTTTTTGGTTGTTTTAGTACCTACTTTTATTTTTACCAAATTATAAAGAACGTTTTACTTGTCTAGATTTTGCATATATATGCAGCTAAAAGTGTATTTTTGTGAGGTGATTCTGTGAGAATTGTTTCTTTTCCTCCACTTCTAGATGTGCGAGCAATAGTTTTATTATTTTTAGGAATAAATTAAATTTCTTCTGGAGATAAAGTAAGAAATGCTTTTTAACTTGTTTTACAGTTCTTGCCAGCCAATAAAAACATCTAAGTGTACTATGTTGTGTTAGAAAAAAAGTTATTATTATACAATTTACATTATTCAAGTTCATACGCGTCGTCATATGCTTTTTATTTAGTAGGTACATAAATTATTGCCTCCGTTTATTATTATCGTTTTTTTCGTGTAGTACATAGGTAGATTTAATTTTTTCTTATACCCAACACATTTTCTCTCTATATATGAAATGCACAAAATGCATGGTACGTCCATTAGTAACTTGAGAAAATTATAAAGTTCAATTTAAACTATAAATAATAGCTAAAATAACCACTAGCTTCCTCACTATGCTTAGAATCTAAAATTTACAAACAAAACTTCTAATTATGATAATTATGACTTTTATAAACATATATGTAGCTGCAATAAAATTTACATTGGAATAATTATTAGAAGTTTCGAAATTCGATACAAAGAACATAATAAATAATATATAATAAACTTACAATATATAATAATAAATAATACGCGTATATATTATCTGTCGATATCTGTCTGTTATCTGAATAGTTTAAATACGAAAATTTTTGACCATATTATCATCGATCCTATAGCTTAATGGAAGCGGGAATGAACTTTCAATACGGAAACGCCAGTTCGAAACCCACTCTGCCTATTTTTTTGAGGAGACTTTTTTATCCGCTATCCGAAGTCGTAATATATTTTCTTATAGTTTTTTTTTTTTTGTTTATTCGAATAAAATTTTGTGTCTACCTACCTACCTATTTTATTTAATTAATTTATGAGTTATATGCCTATATTTTTCACAACATTTTTATATCCGATATCTGAAATCGTAAAATATTTTCTTATTATTTTTTTTGTTCCTTAGTTTGAATTAAATTTTGTACCTACCTACCTATTTTATTTACTTAATTAAATAATGCGTTATATGACACCCTGGGACGAGTCCATATTAATAATTTAAATCTTTCCTACTGATTCTTAGAACCTATGAATCTATAGGTACCTATACTGTAGTTTTTATATCTCATTATATCTTATAGTAATGAATTTAAAATTGTAGGACTTCCGTAGTATTTTTCACAATTGAATTAAATTTAAATTGATATATTCAGGTAAACTTTTATCATACATACGATTTTTAATCGGACTTTCGAACAAATCGATCTCATGACAATGGTTATATAAAAATTCGAGAACGAAAAGTTCGAGTGACTTCTTATATGTGCAGAATAGGTACCTACTATATTATATTATACTTTTTTTATTTTATTAACGGTAAATATTTCTTAAAGTTTTTATCAAATTTCATATTAAGGCTGAGTAAAACCTGTTACACTCAGGTGAGAACCGATAGTAGCGATGTTCGAGTTTTTATAAACATCCGAGAATTGTAAGTTCAATCGATTTTCAGATCACTCATTTTGTTAACCTATTCATCGGAAACACCTTAGGAGTGATCTTCTAGAAAGCGAACAGAATATTTTTAAAACTAATTAACAATATTATTTCCGATAAAATGCATAAACCGATGTATACGAATTGCAAAAGTGATTTTACTAATGAGGTGTTATACTCAATAAAAGTTAAACTTATAATATGTCACACTCAAAAGGTGTTGAACTTACAATTAGTCTCATATAAAAGGAGTTGCAACCGGCAGGTATTACAGTTAGTATAATATAATATCCAAGGCAGTGCATTAACGAGTTAAAAGTTAAAATTAAGTTAAAAAGTTAAGTTAATTTTAATTAAGTTACTTAACGCGTTACTTTTTTTTCAGATTAACTTTTAACTTAATAAGTTACTTTTTTATTAAAATTAACGTGTTAACTTCAAGTCAACTATATAGAAAAGTATCTAAATTAAGTTAAATTTGGCCCGAAGAACAATGTAAATTTTTGAATGAGCATTTAATTTTTTAGTACCTATTTTAGTAAGTGCCTACAATACCAAATATTTAATCAATAAGAATTGATGTACCACTCACCCATACGCCGCGACGTTGACTGTTCACGAAATTACAATGAAAAATAATTTTAATATAGAATACCTCTACCTAGTATAAACTAAAATTCAGGTAAAAACAGCGGCTATATATTTATGTACCTACTCATATTGTGTATACCATTGTTAATTTTGTATTATCAATGTTTTCTAAATAATAAATATTAAATAATAATAATAATGTTTTAAAAATAGTTAATATACCGAGTATAAATATTACCGAATAATTATTTATTTTGACAGATGGAGAGGTTCCATTTCTGATTAAAATTTTCAAATAACTTTGTTGTTATATTATAATAAAAATGTCCAATAAAAAATCAATTATATTTCGTCTTTGTAATTTAATTAATATTAGATATATACGCATGTAGTCACATAGATACAGAATTATCTCATTTATATGTTATCTAAATAATATGACATATGTGTATGGTAACTTTCAACAATAATTTAGGCCGTGACTATTTTATTATTTATCATTTTTATTTTTTAGCAACACTGGAGGAGCAATATGGATAAACATACAAAGTTGCATAAATAATATTTCATAGATGCCAAGTTTTGAAAAGACTATAGGTACTTACTCATATCCATATAATATAATATAACCATTCTAAATTTATAGTAATTTTTATATCTTACATTTTTTTATTAACAAGTCTTTTTTCTTGTTTTCTTTTTATCTAAAAATGTAATAAATAATGGTTTTATTTACAGTTAATTTTCCATATTGAGCTGAGCCTATTTTTTTTTAACTACATGGAGGCTGATATTTATGTCTACTCAGTATAGAAAATATATTGAAGTGATGAGTACTGCTTATTTTATACTACATTAGTGTGAATCGAACAATAATGTAGGTATCTTGGCAGTTAGGAGTTATTTTCTGATTTCTGATTTATGTGTGGGTTTTCAAATGACGTGTTGTATTTTTATTCTTACATTGAGGCAGAAGAAGTCACCAATAGTTTATTTGAGCGTGAAGAATAACCATTATTTTTTATCTTTTCACGATATATAGGTATATAGACTTTTTTCTTAATTAGGAAATTTTAACTTTTAACTAAGTTAAGTTACTTTTTTTTCAAAGTTAACTTTTAACTTTAAAAGTTAACAAAAAATATACGAGTAACTTTTAACTTAACTTAGCTTATATTATTTTCAATTAACTTAACTTAACGAGTTAAAAAATATCGTTAACTTGCCCAGCCTTGATAATATCAATATTATATATTATTATAGTATAATACTTATATATATGTGTGTGTGTGTGTGTGTATCGATGAGGGCAATAAACCATAAATATCCGTCACGTGACGGTCGGAAGTAAAGATCGACTTCTAATGCGCCACGCACAACGTTCTCGCACGCGCATACACAAGTAAAAATAATGAAAGTACGGCCGTATTCCAAATCAATTTTTGGACAGAAAATTGTTTTCGCTGTGACGAAATTATTAGACTTTGGCTGATCCGATTTTAGTTCTGTAAAAAGCTCATGATTGTTTAACATATTTTTTAGGTTTTAATCGAGGCGTTTTTCAAAATATGAATTTCCACCTTAGATATACACAAAAAACATTTTAAAATATGGAAATTTTGTTTAATCTTACGGAAATTGAAAATTAATATTTCAAAAAACGCCTCGATTAAACCACAGAAAAGATCTTAAACAATCTTGAACTTTTTACAGAATTTAAATCGGACCAGCCAAAGTCTCATAATTCTGTGACAGCGAAAAACAATTTTTTTTTTCGACTGACTCGATCCACCTTAATTGATAAAATTGAGAAATTGACTATTTTTCCATTTCATAATTGAGTTTTGCAACAGATTTTATAAGTTCATTGATTTTCTTATCCATAATAGATAACTCATAGTACCTAAAAACAACTTTATGTTATGTATATTTTGTATTCAAATTTCAAATATATAAATTAACAGCATAAGAATAATATACGTGTGTACACTACAATAATTATACATGCACAACTGTTTTAGATTTCAATACATAAACTTAGTAAGGTTAACAGGTTGTTTTAATATTTTTTATGGGATTATATTTTATTGTTTAAATAGTTTAGAACCCGGAAATTTATCCCGCTCGCAGAATCCCGCTTTGCTTTGCGAACTTGTTTTAAACAGTAATTACAAACAATGAATAATGTACTTTATAAATTTAAGTTAAATTTGAACAGAAATTAGTTCCCTAGTCGCGAAGATAATTCAAATTAGTTAAATTTACAGGTCGTAGTTGTTTTTTCTATAAAGCAGAATTTGGCGTATAAAACAATACGCCAAAAATAACGGCCCTTTAAATAACAAATAATGGAAAAAGTAAATATTAAGATATTTTCTAATAAATATATTTATGTTTTAAAATTACATTTTTTATGGTTTATTATTTATGAATAATAAAATATAAAGGGAGATCGATAATTAAGTTTCAATAAGTACAGAAAAAATTTTTATATTTAAAAAAAAAAAATTTCTATAGCTCCAAATAATTTGATTGAATTTTAAAGATTTTACTATACATAAATACAAAAAATATAATTCTAATCGCCTATAGCCTGAGATATTACACTAAAAAACTACATTTTTGACTGCCCTAATTTAATATTAAAAATTTTATATCTACTTAATATTTAAACCAAACCGTCATTAAAATGTATACATCATGTTTTATATTAATTATTGTATTGTATATTTTTATATTATTATTTATTTTATTTATTATATTAATATATTATACTACAAGTATTTTTTACAAGCACCATTAAGAATCCAAATTTAGTCAAAATATTAGTTTTTAGAGTATTATAATTTTTACTTTTTTAGTGATCACACTCTATTTCCAATTATTATTATTTAAAAATTTTATCTACAAAAATTAAATATAGATATTTAAATGTTTAATATCAATATATTTTGGTTTTGAGAAAGCCCAGGGGTACTGAACCCTCCCAGAAATACTCCATAGTATATTACTACAATATTAACATTTTTTTTTTTATATTCATATTAATATTGTATATTATTATTAAGTTATTATTGTCTTCGTTTTTTATCATAATATTTAATCATAATATTTTACTACGTTTGAATATTCGAATTTGATTTTATAACCAAAATAATTTAAAATTGATTTTTACTAATCCATAATGTACATATAATATAGGCAGTATCGAGTAACGTAGTAACCTATGTTATTCTAATCTACAAGAGCGTAGGTATAAATTTCCTATGGGAGGGGTTCAAAGTAGGAACCATGAGCCCCTAGAAAGAAAAATTTAAAAATAAATTACCCAATATAATATATTATGTACTGTGTAGGTTATTTTAATTATTTAA
>JAIPRL010008125.1:0-21200 GCA_025469235.1 Pemphigus obesinymphae | reverse complement strand
GAATCGTTTTATTGAATGCAATGATTTATCATTGCTTTCAAATTCAATACATCCACCAAAAGTACCCTACCCAGTAGCGAAGTGCATCCACCAATACTGACACCCGACGAGCGAAGTGCTTCCACAATCTACTGACCGGCTTTTTTACTTAGTATTTTTATTTATAAAAATCCAATCATTATTTTATAAAACTTTATACCTATTATTGTATTATAATATGATATTTAATAGTAGGTACATATATATATGTTCTTGGATTGTCAGTCGTCACTAATGATACTGTTTATAGCTGGTGTAATATAACTTAATATAAAATAAATAACAAACAATTTAAAAATAGTCATCAATGTTATTTATTCTTATTGTTTACTACTTCCCTTTAATTGTCATATTATGCTATTCTGTGTATTAAACATGAAGTACCTATATAAAATCATCAGCTGATCGGCTTATTGGCTATTGTCAATATTAATATTAATATATTGCGCTTATATAAAGGCACAATTATTGTGAAAGAATTGTTGTTTTGAGCATTAATTTATAAATATTATGAATTCTTTATAACTGTGTTTTTACAATCGCGATGAAGTTCGATTTTTTTAACCATATTTTATTATAGGATTTATCTTATAAATAATTTCAATAATTTAACAAATTAAAAGAGACCAAAAAGTTGAACGACGAATAGTTATGAATATTATAAAGGTTTTTTAAAAGCCTATTTAAATTGTAATTAGCTGTTTTAAAAAGTAAGAAGCGGCTTAAAACCTGTATATGGTTATAAGAAGTATGAAGTGGTTTTAAATAAAGAAGCGGTTATCCTAAAAATTAGAAAGTGGTTCTTAACAAAGAAGAGCTAACCACTTGTTTTTTAAATACTCGAAGAACCATTTATCGATGTATATGTATTTAGAATCCGCTTATTGCCAATTACTGGTTTTAAAAAATTTTTCGGCTCCAGAAGAATCCGGATACCGCTATTTTCGGAAGTGGTTTTAAGCCACTATAAAAAGTAAAATGAATAAATCGAGTTTATTAATTCACATGTTATTAGTTAAAACTGGTTTAAAATCGATTTTACGCATGATCATAATTATTATAATAATTAATTATATTAAAAATTAATATATAAATATGAAATACTTTTCATGAGTTAAAACTAAAATAATAATTATTAGATTCTGAGCGAAACGATGATGTGTTATTTGTCCCTACCCAAAAATTCTATAAGAAGAAGTGCTCCGATCATTACAAGTAGCACGATTTTCTGGTAAAAACTTGCATCTATTTGGTACTTTAAAGTTTAAAAAGGTCATTTTTAGATTATTAATTTTTTCAATAAACGCGTAAGAAAAAACTATTAAAAAATTAGCATAAAATTCGATAAACACTATTGTAGTAAAATTCTTCATAACTTCGAAAATATTTATGTATGTAGCATGAAATTTTCATTACAAATGTATATATATATATATAGATACGTAAAACAAACATTATAATACAAACATTTTTACTTACTTTTGAGCTATTTATAGCAATATTAAAATTTGAGACATTTAATTCTTAATAGGTAAAAATTTTTCTACTTTACAGGAGAATTTAATTTTTCGCATAATTTTTATTTAAAAAATGAATGGTGAGTTCAGAAATTAGTGGTCGGACTTCGTTTTAAAACTATATCAAATTTAAATTTAACAATTTTATTATGTTTGTTTAAATGGTT
Source organism: Pemphigus obesinymphae (assembly GCA_025469235.1). NCBI lineage: Eukaryota > Metazoa > Arthropoda > Insecta > Hemiptera > Aphididae > Pemphigus > Pemphigus obesinymphae. The sequence continues at coordinate 19,477 of JAIPRL010008125.1, read as the reverse complement.
TAATTTTTAAATTTTTTTAACACTGATATATTTTAATGGTAGTCAATGTTATGCATGAGGTCCTATGTTCGAATCCATATTTTTTCAACTTTTTTTGTTCATTATATTAATAGTATAATCTACGGTAATTGTGAAATATATTATAGTATATTAAGATTTAAAACTTCGCTCAGAGTCGTCTTTTTTTTTGGAAAATAATGATTTATTATTGATTCAAATTCAACATATTCGTCATCATTTTCCTGTCCAAAGTGCAAAGTGCTTTCTTTATTTTTTACTTTTTGTAGTCTAATGAATCAAAGATAGGCTTACTGGCATATGCAGATGATATTGCCATTATAGGAGACAACATAAAGATAATGAAGAAACATTGTAAGAAACTAATGGATGCTGCGAGTCTCATAATAAATGACGAAAATCGGAAAATATAAAACTTAGCAGAAGGGATAGAATGTATCAACGAGGAAAGAATGTGGAAGTGGGAGGACACATCTTCTACAGAGTACCACAATTTAAATACCTAGGCGTTCTCTTAATATAAGACAATGAGCTAAAGATGGAGATATCAAGAAGATTACAATTAACAAACAAATGTTATTTTGGAGCGGAAATCCTGCTAAAATCTAGAACGATATCTGTAAATTTAAAAATTTAAATGTATATGACATTAATACGACCCATTATTCTGTATGGATCAGAAACATGGGCACTAAGAAAGGCAGAGGAAGTAAGATTGGATACTTTTGAAAGAAAAGTTCTTAGACGAATCTATGGATCATATATTGACCCACGAACCGGAGAATGGAGAATATGAACCAATGAAGAGCTCCAAAACCTATTCCAAAAACCATGCATATCAAGGGAAGCCGCAAGGAGAAGGTTAATGTGGGCTGGACACGCCTGGAGAAAAAAGGACACAATAATAAAGGCAGTAATTCAGGAGGAACTGATAGGAAAAAGACAGCTAGGCAGACCACGCCTTAGATGAGAAGATTGCGTGAAGAAAGACTTTAGAACAGTGGATCCAGAAGCAAACTGGAGGGAAGTAGTAGAAGACAGAGAGATTAGGAGGAATATTTATTGTACGGAATGGTCTTAAAAGCCGAACCCCCCCACCAAAAAAAAAAAATTATATTTATATTAATTAGTTTTTCGATTATGAATTATGCATAATTTAATTCGTGCATATTGATGTAAAAATGTATATATATATAGGACACGAATAAATAAGACATGAACAGTTTATGTTATGTACAGGCATAATCATTATAATTTATAATTTTTTATTATTGAATTTTTTTGATATTTGTATATATTATACAAAAAAAGTAATAAACGAAATTAACTATAAAGTGTATCATGCTTAAGAAAATTCGTTTTTAACTCGTTTAAATTTTTTTTTATAGAGTATTTTAGCTTATAACTTTAAAAAGAAATAAAACTTCATAATGTTTGTATGCAAATATTTTGATTTTTATATATCATATTATATTTATTTTAATGAATTGGTAGCGATTTAAAGTTTTCAGAATTTGTATTATACCTTCAACTGCATTGGGCCTAATGCAGGGATATCGATGCAATATAGTATATACAAACACTATATCTATCCACCCCGGTAAGAGTCATGATATAATATGTGTCTTACTAGATAATACAATTTCTAAAAACTGTGAAGTGTTGTCAAAATAAGAGTTTAAAAATGTTTTTCAAACTATAAAATTGAAATAAAAATAAAAATACAATTACTCAATGTTTGCATACACATTAAGTATTCTCGAGATTTTCAAGAGTTGTATTACTAGATAAATATATCCTAGGTTTGAAACCACCTTTGATTGATTTAATAACAATTGACTATATATCGTTAACATGTTTTTGAATTTTATACCTTATGTACATTATTATCTTATACTAATATATTCTGTCCATTTTTCAGTAAAATTTTTTGGTGGTATACCATGGAATTAAATCTTACTCGCCTCTGTTGAATATACGATAAAAATTTTATTGGTGATTTATTTTTTTATTTATCAATTTTATTATACTTACCACTATTTAAATAAGTATAATAAAAATACAGTAATAAATATAATTTCGAAATTTAGTTTTAAAATCATAACTCATATAGTAAAATCAATTGTTTTTAGAAATATAAAAGTGTTTATGTCCTCCTTATACTTTTCCTTCATATTTTACAATTATTGTCATACTTAAATATTATTATATTCTCTTAACAAAATATAGTAATGATTCAAATAAATTATAAATTCAAAAAAATTATTAATTTTTTAAAATATGTTATATAATATACTATACCTAACTCCTGAATAAAATAAAGAAGAAAGGAATTGTTCTTTTTTCAACTGTATGTTTGTCAGTTTAACACCCAAAATTTTAGAACAAATTATTATAAAAAATGTCATCTAAACATTGGCAGATACAAATATATATAACAATTCTTCTTCTTATCATAACTGTATTTTACACAATATCATATTATTTCTTTTGAGACTAATTAGATGGCTGTCGTTTAATGAATATTTCATAATTAACACGGTCTCGAATAACTCAAATTTTAATAAATAGTTGACGTAAAATAATATTAAAAATAAACTCCGTTCGTTTATAATATATTTTTCGTTATATGTATTACGTATACATATATAGGTAAGGAAATGTTAATAGGAGTGATTATTTTTACCTCCGTCTCGCGGTAGTCTCATTTCTTTTGTATAATTAACATGGTTTTCATTATTTCCTCCTTGTCGACTGAACACAAACTCTGTATAGTCGGCTGAAATACGCGTGTATATGCACGAATTCGGCCAAGGTATAAATTAAAAAGCTCGGTTTAATTTTCTTAACGTAGTAAAACCAATTTTTCAATGTAATTTTCCGTACGAACTATTCCCGAAATAAAATAAAATGTAAACAACACGCCAAACGTGGTATATATATTATTATTATTATTATTATTATTCTCAATAAACCGTTTACCACCAGCGCGAACCACATTATGTTGTATGTACATTTTTTTTTTTTTAAACCCAATTGTGTGTTCGTTGGTGCTGTTATTCGCGATAAAACGGAAAAATCATACTGTCAGTTTTCCGCCTACGATAAAAAAGACCAATTACTATTGATGGAAGGTGGAAATACCCCCGAAAACAAAAATAATATTAACAAATAAAACATACACAATTGTTATCGCCAGCGTCGAAATTTGGCCTACCCGTCATTTTTCAATAAACATATTTTTTTTATTACCACATATAATATAGAATTTTGTTGTTTTTGTAGTTATTACCTGGTCCCCGGTATACGCGTGGTATGCGTAGTAGGCCATTTAAATTAAATACTGTTGTCCGGGATGGTTTGGGTGGCGTTTCGAATATTGTTTTAAACAAAAGTGAAAGCTTTCCGGGGCCTTTGCTCGCCCACTTCAAGCTACGCCACCAGGTTCCGCGGGTAGGGATGTGGACCCACGCCCCTCCGTTGCATCGATACTTCCGTTTTTATTGTCGGTTATTATTGCGGACACTATATTATTCGGTTTTTCGATCGTGTGCTGCATTTCCATTATAGTGGTTTACGACTGATCGAATGGATGGCGAAGAGCCTGCGTTTTATTATTTATTAACGTGATCAAATTTATCTTTTGCGAATCGAGACAAAAACACGATCTAAAATTGTATACGTTGGGATGCAATGGGAAGGAACAGAAGTAGGGAGGTAGCACAAAAAACCTATTCATATAATATATATATATATACGAGTATGCTGAACGTAAGCGTGTCGTTTTAGAGGGTCCGCGCGCGCCTCGCTAAACACTTTCGCAACGTCAATCCAACCGGACATTGTACGTATATTATAAATACGTATAATCATACTAAATAGTCGCAATAATAATTATTCATTTTTTCTTTCTCTTGGACCTATATATTATATTATACAGAGTGACGAATTACAGTTCTGCTATTATATTGTGGTTATAAATATTCTTTTTTTTTTTATTGCCCCGCAGTAGTTTTACATATATGCAACGAAATATATTTATTTATTTCTTCAGATAATCGTCATATTTATATGCTGCATTTATCTACAATCCCACACTATTTTCCGCTCAAAATAGGTTAGTAAGTGAGAATAGTTTTGAACGTTTAATTGTAAGAGTTCAAGTATGTTGCCATGAAAGTTGACGATGCAATTAAACTGAGACGTTAGAACTGTAATTAGAATTTAATACTGTTAGAAATACATAAAATATGGTGATTGTCTTGTCACAGGTTTCGAAGCTCAGTTCATTTTTTGACATTTTAAGGGGCCACGTCTTAAACTTTTAAAGGTCGTTATAATATATATATTTAAAACAACCGATATAACAACAAAAAATAATATAATGTATTTAAATTAATATTTTATGGATATTTCAGATAAAAATACAAATAAACATGTTTATAAGAAACCAATCTGTAGCAAATAGGTACTTTTTACAGTGTTTTTTTATTTGTTCATGTAATCTATGTAAATCCTCCATTCAAATAGTTATTTCATTTAGGTATATTAGGAAAGACTAATTTTATTTCAATTAAAGTAATATTTTTTTGAAAAATATTGGCTGGTTATCATTTTTAAAAATACAGTTTTAAGAATTACGAGTTTAAAGTTTGACTATCGCCGTTTATTAAAAATAATTATTTTATTGTGAATGGTAGTAACTGAACATAATGTGTACGACAAAGGACATTAAATAGTATCAGGAAAAAAAATCAAAAAATACAATTTTATAGGTATATCATATATCATACTTATAAAATAAAAAGGTAACTGTCAAGTATATTAGTTATTATTCGTAATATATATAAGTATACGATACATATTAGTGCAAGTGAGTTAGTTTGCAGATGGGGGAGGGCTAATAGTGGCTGATGTCCTCCCCATTGGCCATTGCCATATAATTCTATTATTTTTATGTTTCATATTACCTATCAATATTATATATAATGACTTATTTTAAACTTTTTACTGGGGGGAGGGGTCCAAATATATTTTATTATATATAACCTTTATATATTTTACTATCTTTAAAGGAAAAATCGCTTAGTTGACGGACTAAAGAATGTTTTTGATGGCGGGAAGGGGTGGAGTCTGTGCACTATTTTGGTAATTTACACTTAATATATTAATTATAGAACACCTATTTAAGTTTTTAAAATCAATTTTTTTTTTAATTCTAAGAGGCCGCATTAAGTATATTGACACTGTCAATTTTGACTTTTGATGCTTACAATAACAGTGAACTAACACTATATATTCTTTTTTGCTAAAAAAATGATCAAAAAAAAAATCTGGTCCACTGTGGTTCCATATGGTTCTATACCTTGTTTTTAGACCTTATAATGACCGTTATCAAAATCTATTGTAATATTATTAAATAATGATTTTTCAAATATTTTCCCCAACATAATAAAGCTCACAATAGGTAACACTGAAAATTTTGTTACACTCAATGACATATTTTTCTGTGTCCTTCTAAAAAGTTAACATTGCTCCGCCGCTCTTATTTGAAAATATTAATATGAATAAATAATTTTGAGAGAATTTCCAAAAATGTTGGACTATAACTTTTGAATGTCTTTTAGAATACGATGATTAATTGCTTTAAATTTTACGATACAATACATCTAGTGCTTAGCTGCTAGAATGACTTACCTAAATTTTCAAATCACTAAAAACTGTAGAAACTGTAATTGCAAATAGCAATAATCGTGTGTTTAAAATCAAATATTGTTTCAAATTTTGATAATTTCCTAAAATTTTCATTTCAGTATCCCAAAACTTTACCAAAATAATCGATTGAAAATTATTTCTAACCCTTCAAATGGAATACATACTATATAAATTTATGATAGTTATGTTAAAGAAAAATATTACGTTAGTTATATATCTAGACAATTGATTATCATAATAATATTTGTAAGTACTTTTTTGTTTTTACAATAAAATAAATTATAAAAATATATATATATAATATATTTACATATGATGACAGTACTTTAATACATTCCTGTTATATTGCTTCAAAGTGCAATATAATCAGATTGATGACGTGTATAATAAATTTATTTTCTGACCGTTTTATATCGGTCGAGTTTTTAGTTTTCAAAATAAAAACCACAAATTTAAACACATGTTAATCGTGCCGAAGATTATACATTAAAAATTAAAAATCATCCATCACTATAATATAAATATATTGGAATTTATATTGTAAATTATAATGATGCCACTTCCAAAACATGGGATATTATTAAAAAAAAAATATCTCATTTCCTTTTTGTTTTTATTCGACATTTCTCGATAATTTTTAATCGTCACACAACATACTGTGTTCGATGCATAGTTGATGAGCAGTCCGGATTTAATATTACATCAATAAGTGTACATAATATATATATATATAGAGAGAGAGAGAGTATATATAGAGTATATAATATGTTTATCAGAAGTATACCCCGTAATCCGGTCACGTCTGGTATTGTGCATCATGTATTCAATAGTACAGAGATTAGGGGCATTGGCGTTTCTGTCATGGTTAAACCACATGGTTCTCTTTCCTCTAGCCATATTGTTATCCCGATTGGCTATTATATCTACCAGTGCCGTAGCCAGGGGGTGGACACTAGGGGCACGTACCTCCCCTCCCCCGAAATTTTTTTTTTCTGTGGAAATGACTCCTTTGGTGTGAACTTTTTTATTTTCGTGTATTGTAAGGGGAGTATTCAGCAATTCAAACATAAATTATTTGCTAAACATTTATAAAAACTCCACACCCTTTAATAATCAACAAATTTAAAAACTGAAAATTGGGTTAAAATTATAACCATTTTTTCCAGTGAACCTCGAAGAGATATTTCATTAACACCCCTACGAAATGCTTCCACCCCCTACTGACCGGCTTTTTTTTCATAATGATAATACCGAAAATATATGAAAATTACCATTAAACGTGATCAAAATATAGGAATAGGATGTATAGGTAATAGGTATAGCTCAAGCGGAATTCTAAAACAAAGTTTTCATAATGATTTTTATGTTAGTATAGCTATACCTACTAAGGCTATAGGAGTTAAAAATTAAGAGAAGGTTAAACATTAACTTAATTTTAATCTAATTATTTACCTAACATTTTAACTTTAATTTTATTTTATTGATCAAGATTAAATAATTAGAATAAACTCATGATAGAATATACCAACTATACATACCACCTAACTAAATATACAATTATATCGACAATAATAAAATAAACTTAAAAAATGTATGATTAAAATATATATATTAATTACATTTAATACAATGATGCATATGATACAAAATATAATATAATTAATCATTTAAATGTATTCTATTTTTATTGCTAATTATGCAATTTCGAAATAAAACTTTGAATTAAATTAACTTATCATTTAACTTTTTCCGTATGTAAATCAACCGTAGAATATGTACTGTTTGCACTAACACAACAAAAATATAATATATTTAATAAAATACATACTTGTAAATTATAATAATAGAACTATAAGTACAGTCATAAGAAATAAATAAATTCAATTTTAAATTTTAGCATCCTTTTTTTAAACTAGAACCTTCTCGATGTCCCATTATCTCCTAGTCATCAAAATCAACGACACAATTACTACGTTTACATGTATAGTTTAAACCGATTTAACTCAATATGCATCAGTCAACTCCTGGAGTTGGGTATATATAAACAGATGTTAATTCGGTTTGAGTCAAACCGATTTGAACTAAAACGGTTTACTTAATTCGCATTTGGAATGCGGATTAAAAATAATTCCGAGAATATAAAATCCATATAAACGGTAAACACTGTTTTAACCAAATTACATTCTTGGTATCAAGATAATTGTTATCTGTTAATAATTATTTATCATTTATTCATTATTATTATATTTATTGGTATAATTCGGTTTTTATTTGTGCATATAAACACGCACCTCAATCCGCGATATCTAAATGCGAATTGAATCAATCCAAATTAACTGATGCTTGTAAACATAGTACACGATGTTCCGGGTTTGCAATATTACATAAAAATACAATGTTTACATAAAATAAAAAACATATGGAATAATAAACAATAATTATATTATTCATCTTTAATTCTCTAAGAAGTATATACGATGAAACTATTTTGTGTTTACATTTTCTTCATATTACTTTTTATTTATTTTTATTTAAATAAATAAATATTAAAGAATTATATTTTTGTATTGGAAATATTATGATTACGTTAATATTATATAAGTAGAAAAAAACTGCAATTCGGTATTTTATATAAATAGGTAAAAGCAGCAAATAAAACATTTTCTACTTTAAAAATAGACTAAATATAGGCACTACCTACTCTGTTTTTCATAAAATATTAGCATATATAATCGAGTTAAAAAAATCCTTGGATTACGTCTAGTATAGTATAATATAGTGTAATTTTACTTTATTTTCTATTCTATATATTGTAAAGAAATTAAAATGGAAAAAAGAGCAAATATCAAAATTTGTTTAGAATCGAAAGAAATGCAACCGACAAATTTTTGCTATTGAAAAAAGTATGTGGTGTGAGTATTTATCACGTACACGAGTTTTTTTAATAGTTTGGCAGATTTCACAAAACCAAAAAAATTGCAATTTAAAAAATCAAAAATCAAGACAACCCCATTCGTGTTTATTATTCATATATAATTTATACCACAAATTCACATGGTTATAGATATATAGAAATAATATTATTTAAGCCTTATGGAACATTTGTGGAAAAGAATTGTTCGAGTAATTCCTGAATACCAAGTAGCAGGTAGATTGTTTCTGATAATGCATCCTCTCACAAATGTATTGCTGTACGTCGATTTTAGCTAAAAATCAATTGTGTATAATAAATGATTCGCCTTATTTACCCAAATAATTTCCATATGATTATTTTTTGTATATATATATACATTGAGATAAACGGTTCTTTGAAAATGAAAAAAAAACATGGAATTCTCAATAAATGGGTATAACCCCTTCCAACATTTTAAAATAATTTGGTACAATTTTGTTTTAATAGACTTTGTGAGCTTTATGATTACAGGTCCTACTTATTAGTCTTTGTCTTTGATTTTTATAATATTTTTGAAATTTATTATAACGTTATTAATCCCATGATAAAGTAAACTTTATTATTAATTTATTTGTATAATCTATATCTTTATCATTAGACAATTTTCTCTTAATGTACGCATTGCACATATATTTGACATTTCTGTTAATTATAAGTTATATTTTATTTTATCAGCATTAAAGAAGTAATAGCAGCTGTCAAAATTTGAGTTGTATAATTAATAATCTAGGTAGAAATTGACAATACTTTAATATAATATTAGGCAATATAAACATGAAGATTGATATTCCAATTATTAAATAATGATAAATAAATATATTTAAAAAATTATTATTATTTTTCCATTTTGCATTGAAAATTCTTAGAAAAGTGGTTTTTCGTTTATCGAATTATGACCTGCAAAATTAGTCAAAAAACACGTTCTTAATTATTTGATATAAGAAGTTATATTTTACCAATTTTTTTTCATTTTAATATGATCAAATGTTAATTAATGGCATTCTATTTAGATGTATCTCGAGGTAATAATATGTTTCTATAGGTACATGTTATAATATTATTAGATTAAGTTATAGTACGTAGTTATTCATAGATTATGTAACATAAATTGTAATTCGATTAACATAATTTTTAAATTCAAAATGTTTGATTTATATATATACTTAAATTAATAAATTTATATTTATTATATATATATTTATGACTAATTTATAGTCAGAGTTAATATGATCAAATGATACTCAATCATCATAATATAAATGTTGCTTTAGATATTTTATGCTAAATAAATTCGGTAATAATGTTTTATTAAACATAATAAATTTATGTTTATAAGAAATTTTATCAAATTGACATTTTATTACGTATTTAGTATTACGCGCCTTATATAAATCAGTAATAATTTATTTTTAATAATAACACAATAATGATTATATTGAATTGTCATTAGTTTTTTTCCATGATTGCGATTACAGTAATGAAGATTATACCGGTAAAAATGTTGGTAAATTATTATTTTTTTTAAAAAAAACGTTAAAAACTTTTACAATATAAATTCATTATTTCTATGAAAATAATACAATTGAATTTTTTGTGTATCTAACATAAGACATAGCAGAACTTCATTTGTGATGTTTTAGTTAAATTTAAAGTTTAGATATCCTGATATCCAGAAACTATGGAAACGAAACGAATATTACTGTATTATACTAATAATAATATTAATTACGTGTTCACAACATGAGGATTTTATAAACTTTATGTAAACTTATACACATTTTCTCCGTAAATTTATCAAGTTTATATCTTTAACCATGATCATTATTGTAATATATATATATAATATATATATATATATATATATTTATTTTTGTGATATTTTTCATTATGCTAACTAATTTAAAATGTTTGGAGTACCTACCATTTAATATTCACGATCCATGACGCGTGAAATCCGTTGGACAAATGACTTAATTAACGTATATCGAGTTTTGATTTTAAGTAAATTATACATTATGTATAAGACTGTCTCTAGTTTTGTTTAAAGTTTTCAAAAGCTGAATTTAATTTAATTATCATGCTGAATTACTTGCAAATATTAGTTTCATGGTTAATATACGAGTATAGTTTTAGCACTATTTGTTACTTTGAATCTATAACACTGTTAAAACTATATTATATATTTACTTACTTAACTAAATTCCTTTTATTTATTAACAAAATAAAAAATGTATATACTTGTATAGAAGTTCTACATACTTAGATCTACATACTTGATTTATAAAAATGTTCCGTAATAAAAGGTAGTTTTTTCTTCTTTTTTCTGCTAGGGAAAGTAATTGAGAAATAAAATAATTACCTCTTGTAAGTACCATCTACAAGTCTACAACGAATTTACAGTCAAAAACTTATTACTATAAAAATCCTACTCGACTCCTTTTACACTATAAATATTTTCTAAAAAAAAAATACAGTATTATAAAATCAATAGATTTTGCACTCTGCTCAAAATCTAAAACATGTTAACATGTTCACAAAACGAATGTCTGAGAGCGTGAATTCCCGTTTTCTATACGTAGTTTTTAGTTAATTATTTAATTAATGAAAAAATAAATTATAAAACTAACATAACGAGAAAAAATTGTAAATATTAATATTATTAATCATGATTCACAATAAGTAATTGTAAGGATAAACAGGAGTACGGATATTAGGTAAAATATAATCTTGAAGTGTGTCAGATATTCTAGTTTCCATCGCCCTATAGAAACTATATAACTATAACTAATTAAATAAATTGTTTGGTCAGTCTGTTTTCAAATTTTCAACCTCTCTTATAATTATGTAAGACCTAGTTGCTATAAAAATGAATCGATAGGATGGACACAACAGGATATATACAAGGTATAAAAATGTATATGAAGAAACCTTATACTACAGAATGCAATACATTAATATTTAATTAACATATTGTATACTACCTTATGTATTTTATATAGTGTTCATAAAATAATATAAAATATTTGTTAGGCATTCTTCTTTAAATAGAGTTAAAAATACGGGTGATACTATTATAAAAACCTTTAAAAATGTCTTTAGGGTGCTCTAAATAGTGAGATCGAAGAGATGGAGTAATCGCTTCAGTATAATAATATTATTTTTCTTTTAATTTCCATTTTGAGGAGTGATAATAAATAAATAATATAACTATGGTAATAATAATAATATATATACACACATAAATATATGTAATATATATACAAAAAAAAAAATAATCATAAAAAGGAGAACGTAAAAAATCATAATATGTAATAATAGATTTTTGATAGCAAATTTGAATTTTAAAAGACCATCATGATGTCGCTACGTGATTTGGAACGAAAAATCAGGACCGTTGCTCTACAACGTCTTTAAATTATCAATTGAATTGTTAATTTACAACAGCAGCAGTTACTATACGTCTTATCTTATATATATATGTGTGTGTGTGTGTGTGTGTGTGTGTGTGTGTGAATTGTATATGGGCATATGGCACATTCAAGCACAAAACGATCATTTGAATAATATTGTGTACACTGCAATTATTATTAGATTATGTATATTTACTAATATTTCTATATTGGACTTAAAAAAATACGTATTCTCTTATGCAGAACGATATAGTTTTAAGCGTTTGTAGAGATCAAAAGGCTTTTATTAAATACAAACTATAAATTCCAGAATTTATAGAAAAAAGCTGATCAGTATATAGTCAAAGTAGAGTACATGTCGGTTAGACCTATATAGCTAGTATGGGGGTATATTGCATTTGAAAATAATGATAAATCATTTATTTCAATAAAACATATTGTCAGTATAATTTGAAATATAACTGCGTTACAGTAAAAAAAAAAAATGTATTAAACATTTTTAAAAATGTGCAACGTATCAATATCGGTACTATACTTACTGAAATATATACTTTGTGAAAATGTATAATTTTTAGAATCATAGTTTTTTTAAACTACCAGTAAATAACGACTAAAATCGATTTTGATGAACGCTTGTTTTTCCACTGTTTTTAAAAGTTATATCCTCAGCTTAATTTTTATTGGAACGTCAAAAATAACCTCTTTAAAGTGATAATACTTCTATAAATACTGAATTTTTATTCATAAAAAAGTAAATCTTAGAGCACTGAACCAAGTCTAATGGTCAAATCTAGTTTCCAAAATAAAAATAAATAATAATAATAAACATAATTATAAAAACAAATAGTATAATGATACAGAATCCAAAATATATTAATAAGTATGCTTTCGTAATTTGAAAACAGTGGTAGAAATTAAAAAAATAAAAATGTAAACTAATAGTCATTTTTTGAAATAGGATAATATTAGCACTATCTAGCTTGGGGTATTACCTATAGCTAAAACATAATAAATATTTTATTGAATTTACAATTCAGTCAGTAGGTGGTGGATGTATTTCATTCGTCGGGTGTCAGTATAATGGTGGATATTATCCTTCACTTAAAGGATAGATTATAAGAATAGGTTGGATATGTCATTGCATCCGATAAAATTATTCTAAGCTAAATTGAATATAATAGTATTTAATAGTATTACAAATAATCAACTTTGACTATTAAATAGTCAATTAAAAGGAAAATCAGCTACTATAACAACTATTTATTTCTTATTTTTTTATTTTCATTTATTTATAATACATAAATATTGCATACTGCATTCATCGTAAAAAAGGTTGTTTTCAATACATTAATGAAAAAATATTAGTTAATAAATAAAAAAAAACCTTTCTAAAGTGCCAACTATTACCAATTTGCTATCGTTAACATTTGTTTAATCCAAAACGCAAACTCAATTCCTTCTGGTTGAAAAGTGGCTCACAGGAAAAAAATAATAAAAATCTTTGTAAAATTTATGATTGTTATATTCATAATATAAAAACACAAAAAAATAAAACATTGTTTTTTCAATACATCTATTTTAATATCTCTGTAATTTATGCCTTATGTTATACCACATTGGGGGGAGTATAAAAATTGAAAATAAAATCATCATGAAAATAGTGAAATTAAAAGTTTTCGAATATAAAGTTTTCCAAAAAATGTTAAATATTTGTATTTATGATATCGTTTCGAGTTTGAAAAAAATCACTGTGTACAACACACACATCTCGTCTTATACAAAATACTATTCAGCGTACATACCGGTATATATAGTCGTACATATATAATCAGTTATATATAGTCACGCGGTGTACTCCACGTATGTCCTTTTTTTGTGGTGAGAGGGGAGGGGGTGCACGTTCCCAGCCATGTCTTCGTCGTCACATTATAATATTATAATTTTTTTCCCCTTTCTTTCTATATACATATATCGTCACTATGCGTTTCACCGAGCAGAATACGACGACATTTAAAGTAATCGCCGTCGTCAAAACAACACGCCTTTTCGGGTGTAACTTTACAATGCAAATTTTACTGCTACCAAATATTATGGTAATATGCACACGATCCGTTTGACACGCGACAATACTATATATACACTGCGACCACTCGACCCCAGCAAAGAACTCGCCCGCCGTCGCGAAGTGTGTTTAATAATAATATAATATACCAAACGTACGAGTATATATATATGTGTACAGAGTGCACAGCGAAAACCGGTCATCCGACTAATGGTGTACAGCTCAGTTAATTTTAAGATAAATTAACAATAATTTACAGAAAATGAAAGCCTACAACATGCATGTTGAAAGAGATGGCATATGGTTTTATAAAATATACCAACCGTCTTCTCGGACATAATTTCCAACCAATTATTTATATATAATTTATGAGGGAGGTCGATAATTTTACATCAATCAGTAGTATTTTTCGCATGATGGTCTCTTTTAGAATCATTTAATAGCCGTGCCTTATTGGTTCAATACACCATTGATCCGAAATACCCCCGCAAAGAAATAAATTACATGTAGAAATATCGGAGGAGAGAAGAAGACATATTAGAAGAACAATGGAAGATTTTTTTAAAAAAAAAAACGATTTAGGACAGTAATTTGTGGATTTTTCGTTCCTAATTGTAAACTTTCATTTGCTACTTGTAAATAAATTTTAGTTATCAGACAATATTATTTTATTTTTATAAAACAGTTATTAAATTGTTGTTGAAGATATATTTGGTATCAGTGGGCTACCCAGTATATAATCTTCGTATACATACACTATTCACATATTTTATAATATACTATGCGTACTATACAGTAAAATATATACGCATATAGCATATAATATATTATCGTAATTAACGTTGCTGTTGTTGTTGTTGTTGTTGTTGTTGTTATGCATATGCAAGAGGACTCAATGTATAAGCTATACCTGTGTGTTTGTGCGTGTTATGATATATGATTTAAATATTTATCGTTATACAGATGTTTTAATTTTACATATAGAAATATTCAAATTCAGAATATAAGTGGGTATATAAGCATACTATTATATAAATTCAGAAATTGGAACCAGAGACCTTTAAATAATAGTACCAATACAAAAATGGGTCTTAAATGTGTTTTGAGAAACCTGAACCCGAATTTAGAACACATGCCATATTTTCTTATTTGATAAAACCTAAACTGCAGACAGAATCCGAAACTATTTAAATAAAATAAAAACATAAAAATATATTATTTTAAGTTCTATCGATTAAATGGAATTATCCAGTATAATATTCATATAATTTAAATTAATTTGAATCGAATGCCATCTTCAATTAACAAACAATAATTTTAATTTTTTAATAGTTTAAATAGAAAGAAATATTCACTTAACTTGCAGCTAGAAATAAGTTAATTTTTTATAAAATTATTATCTATTAAAAAAAAAACTACGTATAAATATCTATTATTGTTGTATTATTATTTGTTAATATAAAATTTTATCACAGAAAAATAAAAATAAACAAACATCATTGTAAAACCTTATTAAAACTCTCTTGCTTTATTTGTTTAAAATCTAATTGCATTTTAATTAATCTACCTGGATTACCATTGAAATATTATCTAGGTATAATTATAACAAACTCGGGAGAATTGTTTCCTCCCTATAACATATTAACTTAACCGAATAATTATAAAAGTTAATACTGTAGAAATATAAATTATTATAATGACAGTTTAAAATAGTTAACATAAATATTTTATGGTAAAAATAATTAACTAATTGAGTTAATAACTAAATTTTTTTTAAATTTTTAACTGACTATACTACATTTTAACACATATAGTATTTGAGAATGGATATTATTGAAAATTCAATTTTATTTTATTATTTTAAATACTGGTTTAACTAACCGAAACCAGAACAAAAATGTACCATTTTTATAGACTAGAACCGAAAAACGATATTTTTAATTAAATGAACTAAAATTTGTACTAGTAAACCTGGTACACTAGTTCCTATTTAAATCACTGACTAGTTTTATGCAAATATAATGTAAATAATATATTTAAAAAAAAAAATTGTTAGTTTTTTTCGAAAAAACTGTTTTCAATTAAAATTCATTAAAAAAAAATATTTTTAAACGATCCTTAAACCCCTCTCTAAAATATATAAGTTTACCAAATCATTTAATTTTAATCAATGTTATAGTTTGTCATATTATTGTAATATTTATCCTAAAAGATTCTACCTATACGTGAAATATTTATCACTCTAAGGGTGTGTTCCACTTGGACGCTTACGCGCTCACATTGTTCACGCTTACGGACCGTTCCGCTTGGAAACAAACGCTTACAATCGCTTTGCTTACGATCCCAAGTGGAACGCAGTTTGTCCGCTCGTAAGCGTTTAGAACATGTTATCAAAAATAAAATTGATAACAATTAATAAAAAAAAAATATATTTATAATCATTTTTCCAGTAAAAAAAACTCCAATATTTTTAACCATACCACGATTTAAGATGTCATAAATCGTGAACCATACCAATAATTATTAATATTAATAATATTAAAAATATAATTTGTTATATTTTTAGTAACAAAAGGTATTATACCTACCTTGAAAACAAAGAAATAGGATTATAATCTGTTTAGTACCTATATCCAAGGACGAATTGGGATTCAAATTCGGCGCGGGAAAAATTCAATTTAGGCAGACCGTGTATCATATAATATATATATATTATAGCAGCATAACGGGAAACTGGCCAATCCATGCAACCTATGTCTATATATATATATTTTTTAAATCATACATAACTATTATATATAATTTTAAAAGGCACAGACACAGCAAATTTGTACCTATTTTTTTATATTGAATAGGTACCTTTATATATATATGCTACCATATGACTATTATTATTTACCATTTACTATAGTATGAACTATGAGTTGTTCTTGAGTTTTAATTTTTATATTGACTATGTGTATATGTCTACTGTTATACACTTACCTATATGACAGTGTTATTATTTACCATGCTGGTTTGGTTATACACTTTATACATTAAAAAATAACAATTAACATATATCCAAACAAGACTTCAAGTAAAAAATAAAAATATTAACATATATGTCATTAAATAATATGGAAAAAACATCAAATAAAACATAATATAGAAAACACATCAAGAACCATTGAAAAACATTGAAAAATTATGAGACGAAGAATGTATTGGTTTTACAATGTATTTTGTTATGAAGGTTCCCAATTTTTACAAGAAATTGTATGTTATTTACCCATTTTCTAGTATTAAATTAGATATAATTGATACTTTAAAGAGATTATTTTTCAACTACATACCTAGCTATTCCAATTAAATAAAAAAAAAATTAGAAAACTTCAAATATTCAAAAATGCATAGAAAATGTTTAATTTGGTTTCAGTGAAAAATGATTTAGCATTTATAAAAATTCAAATTTAATTTAGTGGAATTACAAATTTAGAGGTTAAAGAATTATCTTTACTATAATCCATTGAGTTTGTAAAATTATAATTTCAGAATAATTATCAAATATACCCAGTGACAAAGATTCTGTTATAAAAACTAAACCATTCCAACTGCATGACAAAAATAAAGGACTTCAAGTATTAGAACAAATAGGATTAATTTCATTAGAAAATAATGAAAAAAAATTAAGTTTTATATTATATCTATATATTAATAAATGTTTTTCTTGTTTTATTAATTAAAATACATATATTTACATAAATGGTTATTTTTTGTACCGTTTATTTATTATTATTTTATTTTTTGTTTAGCCAAAGTAATGGTTTGTAATAATTTAATCTTTTTGTATATTTTTATATTTAGGTAAAAACCTAGTTATGTTTTTATAATATTTAATACTGCTTTAAACAAAATAAAATAAAATAATTAAGCCTACTTTATTGAATTCTAATCGAAAATATCAATAACAAATTGATAATATTTACCAAAGAAATAGTGAGCAATAATACATAATAATTTGTTTAATGCATATTGTTTTATTGTTAATTAAGTAACTTATTTTTGTTTGACTGAATAATGTTTAAAAAAATATTGCTTGAACCAATATAAATATATGGTATATTATTTCACGACTTAAAAAGAGTATTTATTTTTACATTATTCACTTGATTTGAAAGTAAAAAATATTGATAAAAAAAAATTGCATTTAAATACATGGGTACATTTTGAATAAGAGCATATTTCTACATATTTCTTGAAAATTTTAAGAGGATATTAGGTGCAATTTTCAAGTTTTTTTGATGCATAAATGCCTATTATTTTAAGCTTTTTTAGTGCATAAAAATCTAAACCTTAAATTATTTTAATATTGGTATAGTTAAAAATATTGAAGTTTTTTAATTTTTTTAGAATGACGATATAATTATTATAACTAAAATTGATTTGTAAAAAATTAAATATCAATAAATTGATTACTGATCGTTTTTTTTCGATTATTGTGATAAGCTGATAAGATATCACAAACGCTTATGCTGCGCTACCGATTTGGTTTAAGAGTTTGTGAGCGCCGAACCATGACGTAGCGCTCAGATTTAGTGATGTCACGGTTGTAGTGTGAGCGCTCACAAATGCCAGATGGAACACAACGTGAGCGCTCATGAGCGCTTAAAGCGTTGTAAGCGTCAAAGTGTAACGCGCCCTAAGAGGATTCTCGTGCCCATAATTAATCTTTTCCCGAGTTCTAAAATCGTACAGTTTATGATATAGGTAATTATATATATATATTTATATAAGAATTTTTGGCTTATGAGTTACATTTTTAAATGTTCACCTCTTGGTAATTTATAAAATATAATACGTGAAAGGTAAAATATGCGTGTGTTTTTTTTTGAAATTTATAAACAATAAATATGTCTTAAAAACAAATTTTATTAATTGCTACATATAGTACAAAATCTTTATTGGCTCATTGCTGAATTGTATATATTATTAAAATATAGATATTTAGCTTTAACTTTTAGTTATAAAATACAACTCTTAAATAAGTATATTATTGTACAGGCACACATTTAGAAATTGTAATATATTTACAAAATCATTGGAACATTATAACAATATATATATTTTTTATTATTTATTATTATTATATATTATTATTATTTATTTATTTTATATTATTTAAACTATTTCTTATAAATTATAATACCTATCCTAATCTATATTAGAATCCCACTGTAAATAATTTATACTACTTATCTAGTACACATATAAATTGGTAAGTTTCAATGTGATAATTTTGTAAATTCTAACATAATAATTAGTACATTTTCAATGTTA
>JAIPRL010008124.1:0-21204 GCA_025469235.1 Pemphigus obesinymphae | reverse complement strand
GTCAAATTTGGAAGATCTTCTAGTGGTGGTAAATTGTAAAATCTGGAATGTTTTTAATTTTGTAAATAGTATACAATGCAACAATAAAACTAAAAATCATAACTTAATCGCAGTATTATAGCGGAAGGTTAGTGATACCTACATATAAGTATAGGTACATTTTAAATAAAATATGTAAATATAGTTTCCTACCTATACTACAGATTTCAAAAACAATCGTTTAGAATTTTTTACTATAGTTGCAGAATAGGAACTATTAATCGTCTATTTGTTAAATAAATATCGGGTCCGTAGATTTATTAATAAATAATATTATTCAAATATAAGCAAGGGGGCCAAAATTAGCCAAGGGCCCAGTCCGACCCTGAATTAAGCTATACATATTATATAGGCCATGAATAAAAATAACGTAGTATTAGTTATTTCAGTGACTTAAATTCATAGTTCTAGACGATTAGATGTTATTTATGGAGAAGACGTTAGAAAAAAAAAAAAAAAACGTGAAAGATAGGTAGGAGGTATCTACCTAATTAGTTTTATACATGAGGGGAGGGGGGCGACTTTGACTATAAAACGACTCTCTGTTATGAAATGTTAAAAAATCAAAATTAACATATTAAAAATATACCTACATTATATACCTAACCATAGCTGGACTGTGATATTCAACACGAGAAAGGTAGGTAGGTACCTAAATAGGTATATACGTACCTAGTAAAAACCATTGAGAGGAATAGAAAATATGTTTTTATTACCTATAGGCACCTATTGTGATAAAGGGTCCGGTCAAAATTTTGCCCCCGTCTAATAAAACCTCAAATAACGGTACCGACTTTTTTTGAAAAAGGAATGCTTTAACTGTTGTGCTATGTTGTTGAAAATATATGTACCTAACCCAAAGTTGATGTAAGACAAAAAAAAAAAAAATAAATAAATAAATAAATAAACGTTGTACTTTTCTAATCTATTCATTATGTTACGCTCGTACGTAATAATATTCTAAAATGTTTTCAAAAATGTCCCCCCCGGTTGAAAAATTTTGGAATAAGATGTGTGGGGGACGAAATCAGCTCTATATACGGGATTACTTTTTCTCCAATATACCTATATACATGTCCCGGAAAGCTGATTTTTTAACTAAGTCCGTCCTTATTTTTTTTTTTTCCAATTATTCAACCACTGCGTACATTTATATATAATCGGGTAACTGTATGGACACGGTATAAATAGTTAGATATGATAAAGTATTTGCGAGCCATGTGGAACTACTGTACGCGACCGACCCTTTGCCGTTGTACGTACCTATATTCTTTACATTATTATTATACGCATTTGCGTACAGAGCTGTAGCAAGCCGGCTTGGCGAAACCGGCCCAGGCCGAGGGCGGAACAGAAAAAGGGGGGGGACGACGACGCAAAAATCGAAATTCAGTATCGAAATCTATCACTAAATCTCTAAGATTGGGGGGTGTCTTATATATAAAAGTAATTTGTTGATGATTTTCTTATTTTGCTTATTAAATAGATTTTTATATGGGGAACGGGAAGCGCAATAATAACTCCAAAAATATGATGAATTTTTTTTCTTTATTGCCAATTTCGGCGCGCAAAAATTTGCCAAGGGCACGTTCGAATCTTGCCGCGGCTCTGTTTGTACGTCGGGTACATATTATTATAATTTTATTCACAAACGTCTTAGGAATATATAAGTACCTACTGATCAATATAACCTATACCTATTCCATTCGACATGAATATTACCTATATTTATTATAATTTCGTCATTGAGAACGAGTTGTTCACTGTGCGTGTCACACCTATATAGATAACACGATATCAGACGAGTGTGCGATATTCTGAATAACGAAATCATAGGTATTATTCGTTTGTCCATAGTTGGGCAAGTACTACCTATATAAGTAGGTACCTAATCGTGTTCGAGGTCTAACACAGCAGCTGATATAGTTTCCATCTCCTTCTGGACGAGAGAATCGTTCGTATTATTGTTTTATTTTTGATTTGCATAATTACCTGTAGGTTAATTCGAATTTTAAATGTTTTACGGTTCGTTTCCAATTTTCATACATTTATTTTGAATTAGCTGGTACCTACCTACCTAGGTTATACCTATTACATTTTCGCAACGTTTGAAAAATAAATAATATATTGTGAATACTGCGCAGTATAAAGTTAAATAGGTACCTACTCGTATTTTCGATGCCGGTATGGGAAATCACTGCAACTTTTCCACGCGTTTAGCATTTTTTTCCCGAACGGCCAAATAATGCGTTAATATATTGAGAAATCTTCAAAGGGCCGGGTGGGATACGAGATAGTTTTTCAATACCTATCCAATAAGTGAATAAATATTTTCCTACCCGATATTTACGAACGGATATTTTTCTTAAATTCTTATACTGATTAGTCTATACCAACGATGAAAAAACTTCACAATACGTCGCGTATCGAACTGAAATAGTGTTTACTATATGAATAACGAATTCGTAGGTTATGGGCATAACCCAGGTTTTCAAATGATTATTTACATAGGTGTATTATAACAGCTAATATAAAAGACAATTTAGATTTAAAAAGGGACGAAACATAATACATAGGTAATATTTTCTTTCCATACTAGCATTTTTGTTGAAACGATACAATCAAGGTCGTCATCCCGAGAGGCGTGTGTGGGGGGGGGGAGGATTATCCCCACTCCTTGAAAACAGTCGGCAAAAATAGAAAGTTGACACCTATTTTTATTTTTACGTTTTTTGAATAAAGTATTTCAGAATTTATTCGGAAAAATAAATTATTCGGCAAAATCAGGAAAAAGTTGATGACTTTTTTTTTAAATTTTATTTTCAAACATGTACCTATACCTATTTCCTCGGTATTTTCGAAACACACACCCTCAGGTGCTTCATTTTGGGGATGGCAGGGCGTGTGACAGCACCGCCCACTTAAAATATGTGTTAATTATTGCATGGCCTTCCTATATAGGTAGGTATGTGTATATATGATATAAATATAAATTTTAAAATATATATTTATATATTTTTTAATTGCATCGTGTTTACAGGTAATATTTATATTTATATTTGATTATTATTTATTTATTTACGCCGTAACGGCATTACAAAGACATCAGTTACCTTTTAATTATATACAAGTACAAGAATTATTAAATAATTTAAAAATAAAAAATACAAAGAAGTTCGTTTAAGGAGTGGAAGCAGTGTAGGTAGCAATAATAATAAGAGGTAAAACGGATAGGGCGAAGGAATAAAGATATAGGTAGCTTGCAGGTTGCGATAGTATTACGGGAAGGGACTCTTAAAAGACTTTTAAAAATAAAAAAATACTCTTAAAAGGATATAATATATACCTACATATTTTTTTTTTTAAATAAACCACCTCGTGAAATGTAAAAATTGGCCCAAGTATACCGATATAAAGTTCGCACACTCGGGGGGGGGGGGGGAAATTGAAATTACGCGCCCCTGCACACATCCACATAAATATTTCTTTGGGACGGCCCGGCGGGGCCCTGAATGAAATATTATTAATTACCTATCATATATTTGTTGGTTTATTGTTATACGTTCGTTGTTTAGGTTCCTCGTCGTTCGCCGGTTTAATACAATATGCGATATAATTGTTATCGTGTAAATTTGCGATACCTACCACAGATCGAATTAGGTATAGTAAAAACTATACGTGTATAGTACGAAAACTCGTACGAACTGGTATATAATATATAGACTGTGGGCATGTCTATATTATGGACTATGTCCGTATGGTAAAAATCAAGTAAAAAAAAAAAAAAAACACAAATAGTAGCTGATCTCATCGAGAACATTATAATACGATAATAATACTATAACAATAATGGTAAAAAAACAGCCGTAATGATTATTTTTTTAGCTCACGAGGAGGGCGTCAAATCCAGTGAACACCCCCCCCCCTCAGTTCTATGCGTATATTACCATAATATCATTATGACAAATTGCAAGTATACGAATATATCTGGTAATTGTATATTTTATAATATTGGTCACTCTAAGCGTTTACATTTTCAATGCTTCACTGATACCTATATACCGTATATGGCCGCGGTTAGGTACATATTATTATAAAATATTGTAAAACTTATACATATATAACAAAAAAAAAAAAAAAAAAATAATAAATATATGCAAATAAATAATAATAGGACAACTCTCCTGTGATGGCAAGAGTCACTTTTATTACTTTCGAGGGAACAGACTCAGAATCAGATTTTCCAAAGAATAATATGCCCGAATGCATGGGGTGGTCACCCGTCCGTTCGTACAGCGGCGTTCGAATAATCGTGTTCCTTGGCGTTGCGTCCTTTTTGTATACACATTACGCCACGTACATTTTACATATATTTAGGTCCAATCATTTTTATTTTTAGGCGATTTTCAGGAAAATAAATATCTTACTGTTGAAAAATATAAGTAAGTTTTGAATATTAAATACAATCTTGTAGTACTTAATATACGTACCTAACTAATTGGCAATTTTTTATAATTTCCTGTGTTAGTATAACGTATTTTATTTGGGAACTCGCTATTTGTATTCGAAAACATGCTCCTATCGGAAAAAACAAATAAAAAGGCATTTTAAACTGGTTTTAGAGGTACCTAACTATCTATTAATAAACATAGATTAGGTATAACATTTAATAAAGAATATCGTTACTAAGTTTTACAATTTCCTATAAATCTATATAAAAATTTTATAGTATTTTTGTAAAATTATTTATGTTTTATCGTTGTAATTCTGTAAATAATAGTCATAGTCTTGACACTTTCACATAAAAGGTATATAAATACAATGTTAACGTAAAAAAGTTGTCAATTATAAAAATAACTTTAACTATTCAAATCAAATAAATACTTTATATTACACTTTGTAATAATTTTAAAAGTATAAGTAAAAAAAAAAAAAAAAAAAAAAATCCATAATAAGTATTAGATAATGGAATTAAGTATCATTAGTATCAATTTGAATTAAAATATTAAAAAGCGCTTTTTACATAGTATCATGATTTGCAAACAAACAAAACTACTAGTATAACCCGTCCAGTTAATTTGTGTCCTTGGCGATCGTTACATTTTTACATTTATAGGGGTTATTAAAATTGCGAAAGCACGGGTATGTTGCCTACATACTTTTTTTTTTAAAGTTGGAATACTCCAGGCAAAATACCGATTACCCAATAATATCCATGATATTATAAAAGTCCCACATTGTAGGTATCACAAATTGTTCAATCAATATTTTTGACCCACTGATCTGGTCAGACGTATGGCGTTATCCGAGGATACAGATGAACTGGATGGGTTATAATGTATAATGAAAACAAACAAATATAACAATCGATTACCTAGGTGCTTATATAATTTATAAAATATATTACATTTAATGAACACTAAAATTATAATATAATAATTAACAATACACAGGAAATTATTTATTAAATCCATTTATTTTAAATAGCGAACATGGACAATAATCATAATTTGAACTGTAAATACTATAATTTATAAACAATAATAATAATAATTTAAGCACAATAATATCCAATCATTTGTTACATATTTAATTGGACAAGTTAAAACAATTGATATACATTTTAATCAGACTTGGGAAGTATTTTAAATAAAATATTTGTACTGAAAATTGTTCATTGTTATGTTCCAAACCATTTTAAATTACAATAATTGATGTCATTAAATTATTCAAAAAATTTTTTTTACCCAAATCTGAAGTTTTTCAATTGAATTAATTTAAAATTCATAGTATAGGTACTTAATTTAATTACAGAACACAAACATAGAGTCAATAATATCATAAATTATAATTCAGTTTATTAGTAAGTATTTAACTTAATATACAAATGTTGTTGTTATCAATAATAATTAATAAGTAGATACTACCAGAGGATATACTATTACAATGTAAGTACTAAATGTTGCATACTAATTATTCATGCTTCTGATTATAAATTATATTATATAATGAAATCTTAATTTATTAAACAATAGATCGAAAAAAGAATAATATCACAGGAACAAAATGATTACAGTGTATAGCGATTTTGAACTTGGTCAATCATTCTTTTACTTTATTTTGGTCCAATAAAACAATTGGATAATCATTTCTTATACATGGTACATCTAAAGGCACATCACCCTGAAAATAATACAATAATAAATGAGAATAATTGCTATGAACTATTAAATATAGAAATGAGTAAAATTCATAATTAAACACAGTATGAGAAATATACAAAAATATAAAATATAAATTATAAAAAAAAAAAAAATCGTTTACAATACAACTTATCTATTTGTGTGATCCTAAATAAAAAGTAAATAAGGCACGAGAGTTTAAAATTGAAGAGTATTAAGATTTAGTTGTTTTTATTTTATAAAATTTAAGTTAATATTTAGTAGGTTAATACTTGGTTACACAACAACCAATAACTATAGGCTATCCAGAATAACTTCTTAATTAGAAATAAGTATATAAGTATAATTGAGGTGTGTAGAACCATTTCGACCCAACCCACAAATCTTAAATATTACAACAAAGACAACCAAAGTTTTAACTTTTATTCTTTTATTTTTTTTTATTTTAAACAACCAACTCAAATTAAATCCATATAGTAACTTAAATATGTATAAATGAATGCATTTTCAACTATGTATAAAACAATCATAAGCCTTAAGTTGTTTAAATTTTAATGTGGGTTGGGCCATCTCATAGAACATATTTTGTTATTTCCTAAAAGCTAAACTTAACTTCCTACAAGATACAAAATGTTATGTATTCAATAGGTACTTGTTTAAACAAGTTTAATAATACATAAATAATATGTTGAGTATATATTATATAATATAATATGGGTTGGGCCATTTTTGCCCCCAATTTAATTTTTAAAATATTAATGACAAAACAACAAATTATGTACTGTAACTGGCAAATATTTTTTTTTTTTGAGTGTTTTGTCCAGTTTGGGCACTGGAAGAAAATATAATTCTGTGACATTTTTGAATAAAATGCAATTTTATTTTGTGGGTTGGGCCGATATGGTTCTACATGCTTGAATTTTTAAAATTATTTTTGAATTATAAATGTGTATTTATTTCTTGTCTTAAAAATTTTTCAAAATGTGAACTTATCTGGTTTTTGTGGCAAGCCTTTTAATTATGTAGACCACATATATCTATACTATACTATAGTGCACTATGTATATAGTACACTGTATTTGAATTAATAAGCATTAATATAGGGTAGATGTATATTTAATATTATTATACAAAATGTATCGAGGTTCACATTTTTTTTTTTTTTTGCAAAATGAAAAATGATGTATTGGTTAATTTACTATTGTTAATATTTAATTATTGGTCCGTTTCAAATTATTTATTTATTTTTTTTTATACATAAACTCTGTATATGTGAATGGACGTAGAATGTCACCTTACTTAAAATGTTATTTTGCGTTTTTAAATTACACATATCTATATAATAGTATAACTTCTAAAAGTAAACAGCCGAGTCCAGATATCTGTGATTTAGACACACAGAGAAAATGTCTAATCCATAAGGTGTAGATTGTAGGTATATGCACAGATAAAATTTTTTAAAAATGTAAAACAGATCAATAATTATTAAATATGAACAACAGTAAGTCAACGAATACATTATTTTTCATTTCCCAACCCCCACCTATCACCAAAAAAATAAAAATATGAACCTTGATAAATTTTATATAATAATGTTAAATATACAACTATTTTGCGTTAATGCTTATTAATTAAAATAAAATTTATGTGGGAATTTTATTGCACGAAAAATGGCAATTTATCACCATGTTGGCCACTCTCTTTATTATTTAAGGTTTTATTATCTAGTAATTGTGTTAATAACTGTTGACCATAGTTTTGAAAATTTCTTGTTATCTATGGTAATATACCTATCCATGGAGTAAGAATAAACAGTTAACTAGGTACTTTATGAACTTGATAGAAATTTATCTGCTAGTTTGTTAAACCTATAATATATCTTATTATTTTTTATATATTATTTGTACAACCCATACAATATATTATATTCAATGGCGCCTATCCCTATATTAATAGGTGGGGCAGTCACTCCACTTTCTTTTAATGGTGGTGGGTTTATGTTGTCATGAAAAACTTGTTGAGTTTTTTTAAATGTTATTTATGTATTTATAAATTATATGTCTGGACTCTGGATGATATTATGTACCCAGAAAATACTGTAGATTAGACTACACTAGACTAATTTACAGTAATTGTATACTATAGTTATTGTACGTGATAATATGTAAATCAAAGTTGTAGTTTTGTATTAGCGATTCCAAATGAAGTAGCGGGTCTCTGGTGGTTTCTTATAACACTGAAATGCATGTACTTTATAATTCATATACATTGCATTCTTTCACATTTATATCACCGACTTGGCTGTATATAATTTATAGTTAAAATATTTGTTTTAAATTCATTGCCCATGACTAAATACAACTACCTATTATTTTTCTAATTCAAATACAGACTAATATACTATTCATATTACTATGTGTTTGAAAATAAGACATATCTGTATTTTATGTGTATTACAACAAATTACCTTTAAAGTTTACGAGCATAGTGGATTTTATTTATTACTTATTAGGTAATTTAACATGTGAAATCAATAACGAAGACAGCTTCACACAAAAAACAGACAAAGTCTCACTATTGAAGTCAAGAATATCTTTGAGTGATCCGGCTATAACAGAATTACTAAAAAACAACGATCCTGCAGTATTTAAATTTATTGATGATTTTTCACCTGAAATGCAAGCTACATTTCTGTAAATTGATCTTTGTCAACCACAAGAGAATAAACTTTCTAGAGGAAAGTTTCCGAAAGACAAATTTGGTCGACATTTCTATACTGCATGGTATAAAAGGATTATGTATGATGGAATTGTTACTAATAGGGAATGACTTACATATTCATATTTTGGTGTTGAGTTACTTGTAGAATTATTTAAACATAAAAATAAATACCCAGTTTCTACAAAATAATTTGTTTTTATTTAACAAATACGTATTTCGAAAACAATGTTCTCATCTTCAGTGTTAAATTACTACTGAAGTTATTTAACACTGTAGTTAATAATTTATATAATAATTAATAATAATTAGTAGTTGTTTAACAATGAAGATGAGAACATTGTTTTCGAAATACATATTTGTTAAATAAAAACAAATTATTTTGTAGAAACTGGGTATTTATTTTTATATATTACATAGTCATGTTTAGAAAACAAAATTTATTGTTATTGTTGTAAAATATTTTTAAAAATGTATCGACGAGATTGGGTACAGTAATTGGAAAAATGCGACTACAAATATAGTATTACATGAGACATCAAAAACACACATTGAAGCTTCTCTAAAAATTAAAATAAAACGTACATCTTTACCAATCATAACTTTTCACACTGGAGTAAAAAAAAAAAACTGATGTATTGCAAATAGAGAAGTTACTTGCTTTTTAGAAGTTACCATGAGGCATTGACTTAGATTCTTCATGGTAATTTTAAAGACCTAATACTTTTATTATCAAAGTAATCATTTTTAATTTCAGGTTATTTATCAAAACTACAAATGGGAAATAAAAACCTGTCTTGTTCTTTTATAACATAGCATTGATAAAATCAACTTAGGTATATGTTTCTTCAAGAATTCAATTTTCCTTGAAAGAAGCTCCATTCTTTAGTATTTCTATAGATACCACGTTTGATATTTCTAGAAAGGAATAAGTATCATTCATAATTTGATATGTCGATGAGTCCCTTGAAAAAGTATATAGACGTCTTATAGCAATGAAGAATTCACCATAGACCACAGGATGAGATCTTGCTACTTTATTTAAAGAAATGTGTAAAGAAAATAAATTTGATTGGAAAAAATAGCTAGTAGGACAATCTTACAATGGAACAGCGAATATGAAAGGGAAATATAATGGCTTTTCATAGACCATTTTAAAATCTGAAAATGCAATGGCTGTTTATGTTTGGTTTTGGGCACACCAATTGAATTTAGTTGTTATTGACCTTATAAATGGAAGTAGTGTGATAAAAATGTATTTTGTTATTTAGAAAACACATTTATTTTTATTTGTACAAGCAAAAAAAGAATATCTATCTATGAAGAGAACCAGAAAATTTTATTCTTGAAAACAAATCAAACATGTGAAACATGTAGCGACAAACTGATAGATGTCTCATTCTTATCCTCTAAATACAGTTTTAGAAACATTAGACGCATTACTTGATATATCAGAAGATATCAGATATTCTGAAAATCATTGTATAACAAGTGCCGATGCGGGAGGTCTTATAACATATTTTACTTTTTAGATATTTCTTCATATTACTTGGACCTTTAAGAGGACACTATACCCGCATTTTCTGTCTTCATCTATCTAATTGGCGATATAACAAAATTATATAACGTGCATTGAAATTATGGTGTTTTGGTTTAATTTAGAGCTTAAACACTTATTATAAAATTTAACGAGAAGAATAATTTTGAGTGATCTCTTGGGTTTTTTGTAAAATATTAGCTGAAAAAAAAGTTTCTGTGTAGTGTGATTTTACTATATTATCTGTTAGATAGACAGAGACAACAAATGTGGGTATAGTGTCTTCTTAACCAAATATTTGATATACTATCACCATTAAACAACATTCTACAAAGTGTAGAGCTAGAATTTTTTGCAGTAATTGATTTGGTAAAATTGAAAAAAAAAAGAATTCTTTACTCTGTTACTGATACAGCTTTTCAAAAGATGATTATAATAGCAAGCCATTATTCTGATACTATTAATAATGAAGAATTTAGTCTATTACAATATGAAGGTTTAAGAAGAAAGAAAAATATGGCTGGTGAATGTCAACGAGATGAACCATTATCTACTATTATCTATTTTTAAGATCGATACTTATTTTTTTGCTCTTGATCGTGCATGCACTGCTCTTAATGAAAAGTTTCAAGAAACATCAATAGGATTATTGAGAGATATATGTTTTATTTTAAAAAGACGTTTTGAGGAGGTGAGAATAAGTAAGACATTGCTAGGTAATGCTTTTACATACTTTGTGGAATTATATGGTAAATTCATTGATCATGAATGCTTAAAATGGAAATATTTGTAGTTTGCTAAAATATATCCAATATTCAAAAAAAAAAAAAAATATACAATTACCAAAAACTTCATCAAGATATCAATATTGACAGTGAAAATGATGACGAAAGAGAATAAAGCGAGAACGAAACATGCCAGATATATAATATAAAATATTGGAAGTATTAAAGACATTTTTATACTTTTTAGTTTAAATAACTTAAACACAAAGTATCCCAATCTGCATGCTGTTTTGAAAATATTATTAACATAGCCTATTTCTAGTGCTTCATGTGAACAATCTTTTTTCGAAGCTTAAATTAATAAAAACTAGACTTTGTACTACAATGTGCTAAGAAAGACTGTAGAACTTATGATTATTTCATGTTTATGTTAAATTATAAATATTTTTCATAAACCACCATACTATTCTAAAAAAAAAAAAATCATGTTTAATTGGTATGGGTAGAAATATAGGTTTTGCTCTACCTACTGTAAAATAGTTTAGCACCATTGATTATATTATTTAAATTAAGAAGAAAGGTCATGCTATCATTTTAAGTTTTAATTTACTTAACAGGTAAATAGGAAATTTATGTGCTGCAGAACCAATACAGTTTCCTATTTGTAAATTTACCTATTATTATCCAATTTGAATATAAGAACATTATCTATGTTCTTTAGTATTTTTTTAAATTTATAAGATATATATATATTTGAAATATTATAATTTAAGGTGGCTCTTTGTGAGCTAATTTTAAAGCTTTTCATACTGGTCTCTGGGCAAAAATGAGAAATAAGCAATAAAAGGCGATTTTTCTTAAAAAAAATCATTAAAAAGTAAAAAAGTCAATTTAAAGTACAATTGTTAACAAATTTAAATAGGTTTTCAAACATTTTATAGGACTATTGAATTAATTGTAACAGTTAAATCTGAGGTTTCCGGGGTTTCCCTGTTCCAGCCCGGCTCAACACCTTTTATTAGCGCTGTGTGCTATTCAAGAGGCAAGCAGGCATCTGGCTCGCCACGGTGGAGTTGCCTCTCCGCGACGGCCCAGCGTCGATATATGACCTCCACAGTGAAGCCAAAGTTCTCCCCCGATCAAGGTCGCCTATGGTCAGGGTTAGGTCGAGTACCTACCCGGCTTATGCCGTTGTGCATGGTAGGTAGGGATCCCGACTGTCCCGCAGTACTGATTTATGATCATCGGTAGGATTTTTCGTCCTAGCCAGTGCGTCGTCGCCCTGAGGTTCAGCAGTGGGTGAATGCTATGATTTGTTCGCATGTATGCAGGCTATGGTTAATCTTTTAATGGACGCTTGTCCGAGGACGGTGGTTCGCTACCCTCTGGTAAGACTTATGGGATCCCAGATCAGCCCGAATCAATTGTAACAATGAATTAAAAATAGGCGTTTTTAGTGTATAAAACCTGCCCACAGAGAGCAACCTTAAACATTATTATTTCACTCTTTAAAAAATGTTAAAATTAACGCAAAAACTTATCTCATTTTTTCATCTATAAATTTGATAAAAGGTCAATTTACTGTAATATTATAAATGACAAAAATGTATGCAATTATTTTTATTACCCATTAGATAGTTTTAGACCGTAAATGTGGGTATGGCTCCTAAGCTAAAAAAAACAAAATATAATAAATCTTAAATTGGAAATTGTATTTGACTCATATTTTAAATAAGACTATTCCTATGAAATGTCACATCTAATGTTCAAAAAGTAATACAATCTCAGATAAATGATTATAAATACATGAAGTGTCAAAATGTTTGTTTCAATAACAAAACTAACCTGAGGAGTTAAATGTTTATTACTGATTCGCTTAAGAGTTAATTTTGATCCTTCTTTCGATTCTACATAAAATTCATGAGCTATATCTCCATCTTCATCTATATACATTGATCTGTGGTAAAAATATTTAATAATCATTATTTTGTTATTTTATGTAATTGAGGCAATATACATATATATACAGTGTTAAAAAAATAGAGAACATTGCAGTTTTCTCCCTTTCTATTAAACATTTTTGAATTCTGATTTTTGTATGTTTATGTAGATTATAATACGCATAGGTATTTTTCAAAAGTTCCCCCTTATTTAATGGAATAGAGGTATCAACTTTTAAATTTTAAATGGAAACTACTATATATTTTTTTCAATATTCCAATTGATGAATATAAATTAAAAAAAAAAAAATGATTAAGTTTGAAATTTGAAAAAAATGTATTTAGGAGATGTATTTACACTTACGGAGGTATAAGTCATTGATGTTCCTACCGATAGCACAACAAACTAAAATTTGTAAGAAAAGAAATAACGTGACAAGCCATATTTATTATCAATCCTGTAATCTGGATTTGTGAGCAGCAAAAAAATATTAATTTTAAAAAAATAGAAAAAATTAAACTGAAAAGTTTATAGAAATGTACAGAATTTTTATAATGTACATGACATGTTTTAAGAAGTTGGTGTAAGAATTTAAATAAAATACATATCCAAGATAAAAATATATTGTATTTAAAACACTGAAAGCTTTCTTGCAGTTATACATGAAAAGAATGAAAATACTTTTTTTTACAGAATTGATTAACCTTAATGAACTTGAAAGTGATAATGATACAATAGATTTTTTAGAATTAAGTACATAGTACATACTCAACAAAAACTGAAAAATGGGCATTTTATAATGGAGTTTATTTAGTAATTAACACTAATGTGTTTTTAGAGGCATTACACAAAACTATTAAGTATTGTTATCTAGATGAAAAACAGTGCAAACAATTGTCCTTATCAATTATTGCTATAATATTATTATTTAGGGACAAAATATTTGAAAGAAACATCAAAATTTCTAAACAAAAAAGATCACTAAAAAAAATATTACTAAAAATAATACATAAATACTACAAATAGACTTTCGGAATGACATCAATTTTATTATTTAATATATTATTACTTATTTATTTTTAAATTTTTGATTAGGAAATTTTATTTAAAACTTGTCAATGATCTTTAACTTACATATTTGTTTTTTACTTTTATTGCCATTGGCAGTATTAAAATAGAAATAACACAATTTGTATAATGATAAACTAGTTGATAACAACTGCAATAATAACAAAACCCCAAAATACGGATTATCACGTCATTTCTTTTCCTCCAATGATCGGACTGTATAGTATAAAATTATTATTGTTATAATTATGTATTGTCAAACAACAGATACAATTTCATACATAATATGTAGGTATAGGACACATGCGATTTACTTCGTATATACTTTGTATATACTTGCTGTGTCTAATGGGATATTAGTGAAATCATTTTAATCAGTAATGTATATATACGTTAATCGATATCAATATATCCAAATAATTTAATAATAAATTTATAATTAAGATAATTTAATTCTGTTGAGTTTTGTCTTTTAGTTCTGAATATTACAAAATTAATCTTAATTTTTACAAACAATTAATACTGTATACCAATATTTAGGTACTTATATTATATGTGGAAATATAAATACCCTAATGGCAACAATATATGCAACTATAAATTAATTAAATTATGTAATTTTGCATTTTTCGTTTAGGTAATATTTTTAAATGAATTATGTTTACGTGAACTTCAATAATATTTTTTCCTTCAAACCTAATCTTTTTTTCATAAGTTCTGAATAACTAATAACCTATTAATTACATTTTTGTGCACTAATCAATAATTTAAATGCATACTTATAAGGTGTCAAATATCAAATACAAATAAAAATAAATGTACATTTTAGATTAGAAAATAATATTTCATCCATGCAGCTAAGTATCCACCTTGTATTTTTTTCTCTTCTATTATGGTTAAAGCAAAAATTTTATTAGGTGCATATTATAATGTCCAACAATATGCAAAAATTCAGAATTAAAAAATATTTATTAGGAGCCGAAAATGCATGTTTCATACTTTTTGAATACCCTGTATATATATATAATATACATATAGTGTCATATTTACATATATATATATATATATATAATATATTAATAAATAATTTTCATTATTTTCATTCTTATAAAGTTAACTTTATTTTTCTATTCTCTGTCTAAGATAAGTCTAACTTCAGACGGCAACCTACTGCATACGATGGCAATGTTTCTTTACGCATGCCTAGTGTGGAGTTTGGGAGCGTCACTCGAGTGTTTTAACATCAGCCGTATATGACTAATACGTTAATGTCATTAGTACTATGTTGCGTGTGTCCATGTTAGTGCTGGTCAAAAAGAACGAAAACTGCTGCCACCAATTTGACCTTGGGTGTGGTCTGACATAGTCTGAATGAAAATTGGTCGCTGTCTGAGGTTAGACTTATCTGAGACATAGTATAGTGAAAAATATGTATATTATATTATTATATTGCATGAAAACTAACCAAATTTCAACGGTATGAAAATAGTAAAATTAATTTTTTCTCTTACCCTCTCCTATAATGTACAAAGGGACTTATTTGATTTTTAACTATCGGCTCTTCTGGTTGTTGGTTGTTTTGGTTGTTATGGTCGTTATGTTGCTTATCACACTGCGAATCATTTTCATCTTGTGCTTTAAAACCAGATGGAGTTGAATTC
This sequence comes from Pemphigus obesinymphae, assembly GCA_025469235.1. Lineage (NCBI taxonomy): Eukaryota > Metazoa > Arthropoda > Insecta > Hemiptera > Aphididae > Pemphigus > Pemphigus obesinymphae. The sequence continues at coordinate 5,333 of JAIPRL010008124.1, read as the reverse complement.
CTAAATAACTTAGTAGTTTTGCCACCCATTGTTTGTACAAGTATAACTTTCTGTAAATAATAATAAAATACATATAGGTATACATACCATTTAAACAAGTTTAAACTACTAATAAGTTACCTAAAAACAAAAATTCCTGCTATGCCAGTCTTTAATTCTTATTCTAAGCTACAATAATATATTAAGATTATTATACTACAAGTATTTATTAAACATTTTAATATACTTGATTATACCCATTACAAAAGTATTATTTATTTATTTTCAAATATTTTAAAACAATTTATACCCGTATATAATTGTTTAGCGTTTAAAAATAGAAAACACAATAGTAAAAAATTAAAAACAATAATATACCTAATACGGGCTTGAACCAAAGAGAGTACCTAATGCAAAAAAGTAGGTATCCAAGTATCCCATCTGTTTTTTATTGTTATATAAATTCAATCTAAACCATTATTCTATTTTACCATAGGTACATATTATAAAAAAAATTATTTACAAATCGTATCATATATTTTGATAAATCAATATAATGATATAATGAATCAATTTAAAATTAATTAATAGTTATTAAGTAGGATTATGAAATGCATATTATGGTAAAACATTATGTTTAGGTATGTATTTAGTACCTACATACCTTAATATATATGAGTACTTGTGACTATTTATAATTATTATATTATAAATCCTAAGTCACAATATTATATACTTTTGCGTATATGTATTTCAACGACAACATCTTCAGCGTGTACCAAAAATTAACCGTCGGTTCAAAATAAAAGTGTATAATATTGTGACTTTGGGTTTATAATATAATAACCTACATACCTATCTATTAAATTACTTGGTAATTCAAATCATAATCATTAGTAGGTACCTACCTATATACATAATTTCAGTTTTCGAGTTCTTTCAATATATAATCATTTAACACACAAAATGATATGTTGGAAGAACAAAGGGTGTGGTTGACAATGAATGGGACCATTACGGTAACCATCGAAAATATGATTTTTATCATATTTTTGAATAAATTATTATTATTATTATTCAATAATAATGATATATTTGGTACCTAATTATTTATTGAATAAAACTTCAAATTGAAACATAGGTAGGTAGGTATCGTATAATAATTTTAATATATTTTGAACAAAATGTATTCCATAATGCAGAACTTTTAATATCCTTTATAGGTACATGACTTACATAATGCACAGACGAATATTACCTTTAATGTATAATCTATTCATTATTATTAAAGAGGAAACGAATAATCTAATGACATCAAAATACATTAGGTACATGTAGTATTTTGAAGATTCAATACTTACGTCCACAGAAAAACAATAATATTTAGTAATTTGATTATTGATGTATTAAAGAATCCATTTCTTTGTAATGCGATTAACTCATAATATTAATGTGCAACTTTAATTTACGACGACTAAAATGACGAATTAAGAAGTATTATAAAATATAAAAACGAATATGATTCTGAACAAACAAGTGAGTTATTTTTCTTTTGAAATATCCTCAGTAATTTATTGTAAAAACGGTTAAACTTAAAATTAACAATTAACAATTTACAAATAAATTAACAGCCTATAAGAGAAAGAAAAAAGGGTAATATTAACTGGACCGATATACCATTATGTACGTTATCAACATTTTATCAATCACGAATTGTTATCACAAATGTGGACAGTGATTAAATGAACCAATCATACATCATAAAATATTCACTACTATACCCGCGATTTAAAATTTAAAATACAACCACTTCCTATCAGGAATATAATTTATAAATACTTTCAGGCTTCAAAATACTGTTCTTATTTATAATTATTGTAACATATTGTAATAAAATAAAAACCTAAAAACCCGTCAAGTCTAGGTTTTCATGATAAAGCAAAAGAATAAAATCCGCTGGCGTATCAGTAGGTACCTATCGTGTAGAGGTTAAAACACGGTTTTATTGCGAAGAAACTCAATAGAGATCTGTTTAAAGATTGCAAAAATCGTCTATTAAAAATATGCTCTAATACATTATCCGATGACCATGAGATAATATTGGCAAGAGAATATGAAAAGACGAAATGTTCTTTAAAATACCGGCAGCAACAAATTTTAAAATGTTGGTTCATAACATTATTACATACATAAGTGAATACTTGCCATCAAAATGTCATTGTCCAGGCATACGGAAATCATCGATTTGTAACATTATGAATAAGTACAATATTTAAGTGACTTGCATTGTCCTGATCATGATGAATCATTTGAAACAAAAATTGCCGAATGCATCGTCAAATTATTTATTAATCATTGGTGTACTGAAGTAAACCGAATTTGAAATGGTAAACGCCAAATTAGACAAGGAGAACAAGATCCTATAAAAAAACTTGCACGTGTTTGGCACTCAAAACATTCCAAAAAGAAAATTTCAAATGGAAAATTTAATTATATGTATCATAGAGTATTCTGACATTAGACAAGAGCTACTTCATTAAATTGGTAAATTTTCGTGCATCTGATGACTATTTTAAATTTAATTTAAAGTGACAAAATTGCAATAATATATTTTTATAAGAGTAATACATTTTTGCATTTTTTTTTTAATGTACTAATTAATTTAATTACCAAGTAAATTTTCAATTGTATTATATTGTATATATTTTAATATTAATGACAATTCTTAAATTTGTAATCGATTAGTTTTATAATATATATCGTTATATTTATATTTCAATAAATTGTCTGTTGTTTGTAACCTATATATTATTATATATCTATTCCATTAAAAATTTTTTTAAAAAATGCAATTTAATTGAATTGAATCGCAATTATAAATTATATTATACCTATTACAAATGAGTAAAAAAAAAAAAAAAAAAATAAAAAAATAATAACCAAATATATTTTATGTACGAATGTACGAATGGCTACACTGCCTTAGTTCACTCGTACAGCCGCCGAAAGCGCTGGTTATGGTACCAAATTTTAACACGGGAGTTGCTCATCTATTAAATCAATGATTATAATATATACTTATCTGTGAACGGAATGTAACAGAAGCGACACGGACCGAAAAATAATACGAGACGTTCGCGGCAGCCGCCGAGCCGAGGCATCCTACTTAGGCGCGCGCGGCGGAATAACACCGAGTTACTATATATCGTGATAATAACAACAGTTATTCTTATTCCCTATTCTATGGTTATTTTATACAACATAATATTCGTATTTATACTTTTATTTTAATAATTCACAAATTTTTTTCTGATGTAGGTACTATTGCCCTAAATGAATATTATGCTTATTTTCATTATGCAAAAATTTAATATTTTTCGGAATTTTAAGCCTATAAATTATTAGGATTTTTGTCGTCAAAATGATGGTTGATTACAACTTTTTTTTTTTCTATATTATCTATTTTATATTTTGAAGAGAAGTTTTATATTATTTTTTTCACATTTTCACCCCCCCCCCCCCCATAAAAAAAAATCTTTCCTCGGGATGGTCTTAATACAATACATACCTACATAGTATATTATGTTATTCATTACTCAGTGTTTTTAATAAAAAAAATCTATATAAATATTTAAAATTTTTGGATGATTTTAAGTACCATTAATCTATATTATATAGGGCAATAGTACCTACGTCACAAAAATATAATACGAATTATTGAAATAAAAGTATCAATTTGAATATTGTGTTGTATAATAACTGTTGTTATGATACATCAATCAATCAATCAATCAATCAATGATATATAGTAACTCACTGTTATTCCGCCGCGCGCGCGTAGGTAGGATGCCTAGGCTCGGCTGGCGAACGTCTCGTAAAATAATGTTCTTTTCCGGCTATCACATAAGAGAATAGGTACAGAGATTGCGCGTTATCTTTAATATGAATTCCGCGTTTTTTTTTTTTTTTTATATAGGTACGTTTGTTCTGATAAATCGTAAAAAATATGATTCTTTTCGGACAAATTCCTGGGTGACGTTCACCTAGATCCTCGGTTAACTAGATACACGTACCTACGTTTAAGGTCACCAATATACGCGATTCACAAGAACAAAGGATTTTGAAGCTCGTGTCGTACCCGTGGTTAAAATAATCTTAAGTCACATATTATGTTATAAAATAGGTACTTTAAAAAAAAGTACTTGCATTTGAAACCATATATAGTAGTTATAATATAGATAATAGGTACCCAATCATATTAGTATGGGCTTGTGGTTTTTATTGTGTCTATAATACCTATACTATATATACCTGTACTGATATGGAGTGGGCTTTGAAAGTGGGAGGGCGATTAAAAACTATTAATTTTTGAAAAGCGTATAGAATACAATAATAATTATGTACCAATTTAAAAGGTATTTATTAAATCAAAATATATATAAAAAAAAAAAAAAAAAAAAAAATGTAAATATAAATACGTTTTACAAAAACCGAAAATTACAAAATAATAAAACTTTAATAAGTTTTAGACCTACTCAAAATTTAAGCGTCTGCGTTTCATTTCACTAAACAGGTCTTCCAAAGCGTTTTATTTCAATTTTCTGCGAATATGATACTGAATTTTCATCTGCTACACTTATTATAATAATATAATAATAGGTATTCACCGATAATAAAATAATAAATAAAATAAATAGAGAAATGTAGAAATATTATCGAACACGAACACAGTTAAAACGTGCACATTGTTCCGCACTGTCCGGCCGTAGTCCAAATATGAACGTCGGGCGACGATTCGTATCGCTCCGACGGCTGCATTATGACCGAATTTCCCATGTTTTCGTGTTTAGATCGAATGGTTATGGCGGGCGGGGCGATTGTCAACGTCGCCCCAGCGCCCGCCGGGCGCTGTTCGTCACTCGCGATAGCCGCGGAAACGAGAATAATAGGTTAGGTGCGTACCTACTTCAACCGTGCTATATTTATACCTACATGTATTTTTAAACTCTGATTACCATATACCAGCTAGGTAGTGTTTTCATAAAGGCGCTATTCCACTGCGGTCGTGTTCGCGTATTTTGAATCGAGCGTACGAAATTACGTTCCCCGATTGGTCAATTCATGTTATCGACCAATTTATACCACAGGTTACCGTAAAGTTGAAATATTTCAGGCGTGTGGTTACAGCGTTTACTACGTGCCCATACTAGATTCTGTGATAATACTGTATTATATTATGATAATAATTTTAAATTTATCAGTTTATTGTATATACTCGTAATATAGTAGGTATATAATATTTTATTATTTTCTTAATTAAACATTTATTTAATTAGTTTGATAATAAAATGATA
>JAIPRL010008123.1:0-21204 GCA_025469235.1 Pemphigus obesinymphae | reverse complement strand
CATATTATGTGAATAATAATTGGCTCGAATACAGTATTAATAAAGATGCCATTTTTTGTTATGCTTGTCGAATATTTGGAAACAATCATACTGAACCTACATTCACATCTGTTGGATTTAAAAATTGAAAAAAAGTATGTTCAATGTTTTATTAATTATAAAAATATAGGTAATTAAAAATATCTAAATTATTTGGTGCATATAGTTATGTGGATCAAGAGGTTCAAAAAATGGGAAACAGTCAAAGCTTGATGCCCATGCTAGTACAAAAACTCATTTGACTTGTATAGAAAAATGGTCAGGACATAATATAACTGTTCAAAAAACTGGCACTGTTCATACTCAGCTAACAACTCGGCATCAATTAGAAATTGCAGCTAACAGAGAGTATATGAACAGCCTTATTGATATTACACTATATTTAGTAACTCAAGGATTGGCCTTTAGAGGACATGATGAAAACAAAACATCATTAAATCAAGGTATTATCATTTAAAATAAGAAAATATTAAATAAATATAGGTACTATGAAATTATTATTGAACTGTTTATTTTGTTTTTAGGGAATTTTAAGGAAGCATGTGTTTTATTTTCTAAGCACATGCCCAAGTTTTCTGAAATATTTAGCAAAGACACTAATTACACTAGTCATCATATACAAGATGAAATCATTGATATATGTGCAAATACTGTTAAAGATTCAATCATAGAAGAAGTTGGACCAGGAATATTCAGTATAATGTTGATGAAGCACGGTAAGAAATGCATATAATACAATAATAAAATGCTTTTATTTAATATTAAAATATTCAATATTGTACTTATTATTTTTTATTTTATCATAACTTTAATTTTTTAGTTGCTATAAAGACGAGCAAATGTCTCTTTGTACTCGATATGTAAAAGATTTTGATATTAAAGAAAGATTTCTTGGATTTATTAACTGTTCTGAGAAACAGGATGCTCAAGCTTTAAGTGACCACATTTTAAATTACCTTCAAACATGTAAACTAAGCGAAAAAGCTCAAATAATTTCACAGTCGTATGATGGTGCGAATGTGATGTCTGGAAAATTTAATGGAGTTCAATCAAAAATAAAGACTAAATTTCCACATGCCACTTTTACACACTGTATGGCTCACAGAATCAATCTTGTTGTTGTGGATATGTGCAAAATTGTTAAAGTAACATTATTTTCATAAAATATTTATTTTTAGTTTATCAGCTAATGAATAAATAAAAATTAAAATTTTTTTGTTTTTAGGAAACCTCAAACTTTTTCAATACTATTGAGTGTATATATGTTCATTTTTCTCATCCCTCAAACAATCGTCAATTAACTGATTTACAAAAAAGTTTGGGCTTAAAAATAAAAACTTTTGGGCGAATAAGTAACACTAGATGAAACTGCAGATATAAAAACTGCGAAGCTTTGAAACAATGTTTCAGAAGTATTCTTATTGTACTTAAAACAGAAATTGAAAATGAAGCTGATAGAGATGTTAATGAAGTAATAGGTATGATGTACAATGAAAATTTATATAATAATATTTCCTATTATTTATGTATAACTAAAAATCATTATTTTTATTCTTTAAGAATACTCTCAACAATTACAAAAGGACAATTTGTTGTAGTTTTATTTATCATGAGCCATGTATTGTGTACCATTAATATACTGAGCAATATGTTCCAAGATAAAAATGCCACATTAGGAAAATCTGCTAAATTAATTAACAATGTAATAAAATCAATTGAAGACTCTCGAACTTCTGAAAGTTTTTCTAGTATGTGGACATCCATACAAACATTTGCCAAAGAACACGGTATTTCAATTGATATACCATCTCAAGCAAAAAGTAGTTTTTACTAAAATTTATTAGTTTATTAATTGGCTAACATTATAAACAAATTTCTTAATTTTTAGTAAGCACGACTACTGGTGCAACTTCTGAAGCAGTGGATGTACAATCTATTTTAGCTGAAGATTATTTTAGAATAAATATATTTTTTAAAGTACTTGACTCTATAATTGTAAATTTAAAAAAACGTTTTTCCAATGAAAACTTGTCCCTTGCTGTTGGTGTTGATGAATTTATTAAACTAAATTATGATGGAAGTACTCAGTTCATTGATCATTATAAGGTATTTTTTATATTATTTTATAAATATTCAGTAGGTACTAAATTAATATAAAAAATTATAAATAAAATGTTTACTTTATAGGATTTACCGGGTTTAAATATTTGTCAACAAAGTCTAAGGTCAGAAATGATGGTTGCTAAGAACTACCTAGTTGAACTTGTAATAGGTGATATTGATGATATTAAAAAGAATATTTCACCTCAAGTCTTTCCAAATTTTTTAAAATGTTCCAACTAGCTTTAACACTACCAATAAGTTCTGCTACGTGCGAAAGAAGTTTTTCTGCTACGAGGAAAATAAAAACTTGGTTAAGGACATCAATACAACAAAAAAAATTTAATGAACTATCAATCTTATACAATATTGAAAAAGATAAAACTAAATTGTTAAATAATGACACTATTTTAAATATATTTGAAAAAAAGTGTAACAGGTTAATAAAATTAAGTTGAAAATGGCAAATGTATTTTATTTTAGTTTTTTTTTGTTTGTGAGTATTCTAATTAGTAGGTATAATAAGTAATAACGAAAATTTTTAATTATTTTAATGAGTTATTAAATGTAAAAATTATTGTTGGGGGTGTGGGGGCAAAGCCCCCACGGGTCCGTTTACTACCAAATATTTGAGCCTCCCTCAATATTTCACAGGATCTCCGCCTATGGGCAGTACATGTGGGAAACAGCTGGAAGGTAGGGACACACTCGTGAATGTCGTAAATGAAATCGAAAATATCCCTGCACCGTGCCGGTGTTCATGAATTGCGTTGAAAATGTTACGACTACCTGTAATGTGTACATATTTTGCGCCATCGAATTTTTCAAGGATTAAAAAGATATTCCTCCTATACCATCAATTGCGGCAGTAAAATATCAGGTATACGCTACAGTTATGTATGCCACGGCGCAGTGTTCCAAGACGCGGTTTTCCTGGACAAAATCTTCGTAGTAAACCAATATTATTATTATTATATTATTAATTTGATAGGCAACTTATAAGCTGCTGAAACATAATAAACTTCGACAAAATGTTCGTAAAAATATTTAATGCCGAGATACGCACGTTTATAAAATTACTTAAAAATGCATTATACTTAATATTCATTTAACTAAAATGGAGTAAAACAAAATTCAATAATTAAAAAGAAAAATTTTCCGGATAACACTAGCATATTATCGTATTTTCATTGTCGGATATTTTGTTTTCACCAATTTCTAATTTCAAAATGTCAAAATACGAAAATAAAATGTTGAATAATGTGTAGATAATTTCGTCGCTTGTGGATGATATCGATATGTGTAAATAGTGGTAAACGGAAAAAAAATCCCCGGAATAAGAAACCCCTCAGACACGACCTAGGAAAAAAAATCCCCAAGAAAAAAAATCCCCTCGGACATGATCCCGTAAATAAAGTCCTTTTGTTCAAACATTTTAATTTCAAAAGTTAACTTTTGAAATGTTCCTATATACTTATATACCTATACCTATATACCTACCTATATATATATTATAATGTACTTATATTATATACCTAATAATTTCGCGCGCATTGCAATTTAAATTTAATGTAATCAGCAGCGTATACTATTTGTTGTGTAACGTCACTCCTGCAAAAATGTATGGTCCCAACCCTCTGTAAAGCGTGTACTTCTATTGATTATCACTAGTTGAGAATTTTCATATAGGTACCTCTATATGTTATACGTATACTCTATACGTATACTACGTATCTATACGTTATACTCTAAAATCCAAATTATTTACGGAAATATTGTATAGATTATCCTCCAAATTTCCCCAACTATAATCGATATTCAACCATAAATCAGGTATATGATATAAGACATTTATGTGTATATAGTATATTATGTTATGTACCTTGTATGTCCCTATCTGTACCATTATACCGTACAAATTTATGTCACGTACGGTACCTATATACGCGTTATATTGGCATTAAATTTGGTATAATAATAAAATGGAAGTATTAAAAACAAATAAACATCCAAAAATTGTGTACAACGGATTTGTGTACAATTTTCAAAAAAAAAATATGCCGATTTTATACGTTGGGTCGTTGGAGATGTTAAGTTCAGTGCTTTAAAGTGTCCTAGTGTTCTTAAAACAAGTTTAAACATAGATAATCCAATATTAGTAGCTCATGATCACGATCATATAGATCATTTTAATAAAAATGCAGTAGCTGTTTTAAAATTAAAACAATTAATGAACGAAAAGGCAAAGTTTCCCGTGCAACACCTAGTCAAATTTTTGCCGAGTCTGTGAGTAATGTACCACCTGATATAGGTATTGATCAAATTTTTTTTTCTAATTGCCAAAAGAAGATCACATAAAAAGTACAATTCGTAATCATAGAGGATACAATGATCCTTCAAAACCATTGAGTAGAGAAGATTTAGTTATTGAAGGTATTTAATAATTTATTTAATATGACAAAGTATTATATAAGTACGTTTTTAGGGTTTTCGTATTTTATAAACTATAAATGATGAGTAATAAATTATGTTGTAATATTATATTGTAAATTTTTAAATATTTATTTTGTTAAAATGAAAACAAATTATAATGAAATATATTGTTGTAAATTATTTTTATAATAATTAATAATATAATAGTCGTGGCTTTTTTTTCCGGTGTCATATCCGAAGTGATTTTTTTTCCGGGATTCGTAAATAGTGTATATCCAACCACGTACTTCAATGTCGTCTGTGTACTGTCAATGTATACCTACCTCAATATCGACCGGCGCAATTGATGTATAACCTTTTTTTATCTTACACATTTTTTTTTTTTTACCTACGATTTTCGGCGCAATTGATGTATACTCCAGCTTGCACCCATTATAAACGGATTTGCCTAGAAACATCACGTCGGGTAAGTAACTAGAGAAAAAAGTCGTATCGTAAATAGCTACCAAATAATAATTTAATTCATAGTTTGGGTGGTGACTTTGGTAAAAAAAAAAAATTGCAAAACTATAGGCGTTTCGAGCAAGGATCCTCGCATTCTGAATTTTGCCGGCCGTATTTTGCCATTAGACCACAGAGGTATGCGGAAAAAAATCCCCGGAAAAAAAGCCCTCAAAAAAATTTACGGAAAAAGAAGCCACAGTCGTAGGAAAAAAAAGCACCAAAAAAAGGTTTACCTTATTATTATTAAACATTACATTTTTAACTATAGGTACCTACATGTTATATTTTATTTATTTATTTATATTTTTCTAATATATTATATATTTATTATATGTTTATGCTTTTTCATTATTATATACTATTGCCTATGCCATGAAGACTATATATAGATCACTAGTCAGTAGGTACCTAATCTTCATGATTATGACTGCCTAACCAGAATACTACTTTGCTTGACTGCCTTTTCAAATTTATAATATAGGATTTAAGTCTTAAGATATATTTTTCTTAACATATTTTAAACACTAAGGTACCTCTTTATGAAAATATCCTATATTTAGATATTCATGTACGATTTCCAACTAATAAATTGTCTTTATCTTGACAAATGACAATCATATATATTAGGTATATGTACTCATTTTTTCCAAATTAAAAATGTTCTTTAGTGCCGATTTTCCAGGGTCAATGACGTTTAATTGAAAGTCGATTAAAAAATGTATGTTTAAGAATTTCAGGGCGACGAAATAAGTATTATAGATTATTTAATGGCTGTAAGCCATAGTACCTATCAGAAAACAGAGTTATTAAATTTAGTAAACTTTTATAAATATTTTTTATAACGAATTATACCTATATCTAATTATTAATTTTACTAAATATTTACCTAAAAACTAACGAAAAACAATTACAATTTTTTTGTATTTATTTTTAATTATAATATCATATTTTGTTGATGTGCGTATATTATCAAAATTTGTATTATCTCAAACCAGATCGATTATTATTATTATTATAAATATAATAGGTATATATATATATATATATATAGGTAACTATGTTTATGTTATTATTATTTTATTTTATTTTTTTATTAACGCCAATCGGAACTTTTGTAAGAAGATATACATATAAATATAAATTATTGCAGTATTATAAATTATAATGTTCTTTGTATAATTCTTGAGCCTAATATTATTGTTTTATTCTTCCTTGAATTATCACTATTCCAACAGACTTTTTTTAATATGATATATGATTTTATTATATTATAATTCATAATATATAAATGTACAATAATATAAATTATAAAAATTCAAATTAATAGCTATATTATTTTATTCATTTAAATTTTTTCCGGGATTCGACCACAAGACGTAGGTATAGGTAAGGCGGGTAAAATTGACCAAGTATATAGGTAAAATATCATAAAATCATCTAACTTTAAATTGCTACAACTTCTAAACTTTAAGTCCGACTGCCAAATTCTGATTGCACCATTGTTTTCAGCGCCAAAAACTACATAACCTCGAAAATAAGAAAATTCCAAAAATCTAATTTTACATAATATATACCTATTTATTATAACATACCTAATAAAATAACTGTTGTTTTTATTTAATTATATGAAAACAAATTTTTAGGGGGGAGAATGTCCTAGGTAAAAAAAAAAAAAAAACAGAGGGAGAATGTCCTACCACACCGTGACGAACGGGGGCAGAATGTCTGCGGGGAGGGGGGAAGAATGTCCGGATACCCTAAGGCCCCGGCTATACACGGCGTTTTTCCGTCGCGAATATCCGCCGCGGATATTCGTCACGAATCGCCACACGCAGCTTTACACGACGTTTTCACTTTGCGATATTCCGTCGTTTTATTTTTACAATATTTTAAAATATTGTGTCAACATAATATACCATAATTATTGTGTAAATTGTAGTTACGCAATACATACATACAAACTGTCATTATAATATTTTGTGGCAACAACAGGTGATAATAATACGGGTGATATTTTTGTAATTTTCTCCCGCTGTGGTAGGTATACTATAGTATTATAGTGAAATTGGAAAAAACCGGGATAGTAGGTATATTAGGTAGTTTGGTATCTATTAACAACGTTTACAAAATTATTTACAACATACAAATATATACTCGTATAAAAACCTAAATACAATTAAAAAAAAGCCCAGAATATGCGTAGTTGAAATGTACAATTTAGATGGGTAGGTACCTAATTAAACTTGTCATATTGTAATATATTAATAGGTACCTACCTACCTACTTTATTAATTAATAATTAAGTATTAATAATTGTATTACATACACTACATAGGTAGGCAGTGGCGGTTATAAGAGAGGAGCGATAGGTGGATCGCTCCCCTCCCTTGGAATTTTTTTTTGGTTTTTTTAACTAATTTAGGCCGGTTAAAACTTTTACCTCCCTTCAAAAACCGAAATTACATCACTGATTTCGCCCACCCCCTCTCCCTTGAACATTATGTATAACCGCCACTGTAGGTAGGTATATAATATAATAGTATAAGATAATTGAATTTATATTAAATTAAAAATCATTTAATAATGAATATTTGTATATAGTAGTAGGTATCTGCATATTAATAAACCAATACCTATACAAAATTATTGTATTATCGAATACAATATAAAAACGCGGCGGATATTCGTCGCCCGTATAGCTGACCCTCATTCAACTATATGGAAAATGCAGGGTTTGCGATTTTATTACTTTGACGTTCGGACGATTATTCGCAGTCCGGCAGCGTTTTTCCGCAGCGTCCAAATCGCGACGGGTTTTTATCGCCGTGTATAGCCGCTCTAATCTAAATCAATGTAATTTCAACACGACGGATATCCGCGGCGGATATTCGCGACGGAAAAACGCCGTGTATAGCCAGGGCCTAAGTAGGTAGGTATTATCATTGATTATATTTAATTAATATTTTATATATATATATATATATATATATATAATCAATGGTATTATATATACAAATTTTAAATAATTTTAATTCCAAAATTCAAAACATTTTCCCAATGATTGTATTTTGCTCATGACCATGAAGATTAAAACTAAGATTAGTTTTAATTTTCATGCTTGAGTTATGACAATGTACAGTAGGTATATACCGTATATTGTACATTATACAATACAGTATATTGACGGTCGTGACATGACCATAGCCTGTGCATGTACATTGTACCTACTAATGACGGTTATATATAATATGTAAATAGGTATGTTATTTTATACATTGAATTTGTATTTGTTTATATTTTATAGTTTACGAGCCCTTATCGTTCACGATTTTATCTACACGACACGACGTATACGTATATTTGTAATATAAAACATTATTATGAAAAGCAAAAACTTTTTATAATAAAAATAAATATATTTTAGTAGATATCTAATGCCTATCCTAAAATTATCATTTTTTAGCGTCTTGACTTCTTAAGGATTTCAATTTTAAATAGGTACAATTATATTATTAATGTCAAATATAAAATAAAATCAAATATAAATATATATAATTATTTCATACTTGGAGACAGATAAATATTTTAATTGTGATATACCTAAATTATACGTAGGTATTTACTATTTAGGTATATTTTATTTAAAATGTTTTTGCAAAAAACAGGAAGTGATCGGCATTCGGGACGAATAAATAATAATATTAATTAACTTGGTTAACATTACCAAACTATTTAAACGGATGTCTACCAGTAGTAAAATATGGTAAAAATATGTTTACGAAAAACAAATAATAGCTGGGCATTGAGGCATTCTAAATTATTTCAGTTTATTATATCTACCTATTACCTATTATTACCTATTAGAAAATGTATAGAAGACCACATTTAGGAGACAACCTCGTCGATGTTTTTTAAAGTATAAATTATAAAAAGGTGATAATGATTAAAAAAGTTAAAAATTGCATTTTTATTCTTTTGATAATAAATTAAAGATTTAGAAAATTGTTTTCTATTTTCTTGTGCAATCTTTTCTTTATTTGATACATTTTGGATCAAACCTCTGATCAGTGAGCAAAACGAAGTTTAATTGAAATTTAATCAAATATGTGAATTTGTCAGTTGTCTGTATTATGGCTGTCACGGTACTGAACCTGATACAAGATACTTGTAATTTGTAAATTACATTGAAAAATAATTATTTAAACGTCTTTTAACTGTTGAATTTTAATTTTTTATAACATTTAGTAAAAATGTCCTATACACAGGCCTTGGTTAAGATATTTCGTGGCCCAGGGTCCATAATTATTAACGATGAGTCTCTTCTATAGATATCTACATTAAAAAAATGTGTAGGTAACTTCAGGTAGGTACATATATTTTCATTTTGTTATTTAAAATTTTGAACGCGCTCACTTACACACTAAAAAATAGGCGTATTTTACCGGGTAAAAAATTATAATTCGCCCTCCAAAAATTAAAGCAACGTGCCTATAGGCTATATGTTCCTTTTCTGATACCTACATATCATTTTGACAGTTACAAAGTATAATTTTATGAAGAACATGTTAGTAAAAAATGCTTGGTGTGCAAGATACTATTGGAGATCTAGGTATTGTTTAATCTTAAAGCTTGGTTGCATCCGTACACTTCAAAATAAATATGAAAAATTAAATATGTGCGATTTAACGTAATGTTTTTACTTTTTACTCTCATCGTATTATATTATATTATTATTGTCCTTTCAGTTACACCACGAACACATGTCTCTCAGAATTTTGAATTTATAGATGGTTTTTATTTTATTTGTTTATCCATTATCCGATTATCGTATAAATAATGTTTACCAAGTATATTATATATAAATATCTTATATCATAAAATACTTATATATATTATATGGGTATTATTTATCATTATTAAATATTGTTATCGAGAATTTTACCAAATTAAAATAGAAAAGTAAAAATCCCAGGTTTATCTTTGATGGTTAAATACAATATTTTATCAATATGTTGACCTGTGGACAGAACTGACTTTCAGGTTTTTAGTTTTTGGCTTTTGACCGTTTGATAATTATGCGTTCTGCATAATTTATCATATCATTTTTACTAGGTATATTATTTTCTTTTTTAAATATTATTCCGTGTACCTACATGGCTACATACGATATTGTAGATACATACGAATACAAAGTGGTTGTTCAAGTAAGTATCTAAGTATATAGGTACCTACCTACTTATATTGTAAGTTATTATAGTAGGTACCTATATTTGATTCTCTTGATTTTTAATAAATTAGATATGGATCGTAAACAAACGAACCCCGTGGGTCGAATGTTTTTGTATACTTGAACACAACATAAAGTTCGAAATGTCAAATTTCAAATTGCTCTCATCCAATGATAAAAGGACGTCATTCTAAAACTTTGGAAAAATATATAGAAATGCGTCATACTGATTCATATAGAATATTATTAAAAGAAAAGGAAAATAAATGCTGGTGAAAGTTCAGAAGCAGATGAGAAAACCACCCCTGAGAAGCGCTTGAAGATAAGAAAAATAATTTTATAGGTATATATTATTATTATTAATATTAGGTACCACCTACCTACTGCATAATATTATGTTACTCATATATAATATGTGTACTCAGGTGTATCTACTTTTTCTGGTTGTTTTATAACCCAATCTTTAATACTTTTTCATGGACTTTTTAAATTTAATTACATACGTATATAGATACATGTATAATATAAATTACAATAACATTAAGTAGGTAGGTCATTCAATAAAAAATAAAATATCAATCAGTTGGTATGAATATACCTATCATTCTTGTAATAATAAATTTATAATGGCCACAAATGGTACTTTTGAATTTTTTTTATAAAATAATTTATAGGACAGTATTTGACGGGTATTCAGAAAAAGTAAAACATTTTGAATTCAATTTACAAGTACATGGGTTTCAACAATTGCAATATATCGGTAATAAAAAAAAGCTTAGAAAATTAATTTGTGGCTCTAAGTGGCCCGAACTGGTACACTGGCCGTAAACTATTCAGACAAAATTGCATCAGTTATATCTAGAGATTTTTTTCCTGGCCTTTTAAAATTAGTTAAGTACCTACCTACTTTAGTATAGTAGGTACGGTACTTATATTATTTGGTGTAACTAATTGTATTATTTATTCCTCGATTTATTCTGTTATAATTTATAAGTTGTTTATTTAAGTAATAGCCTACAATAAATTTAATTTCAATTAAATTAGGTAGGTACCTACCTATTTTTATTGGACAAATTATATCATTTTAGATTTTAAGCTAAGCAGTGAATGTATTGGTTTTACAATTTCATGTATTTTTTAATTTTTCTGTGTAGGTATGTATATACTTTTTTGGGCAGAACTAAAGTAAGAGTTTTCTAGTTTACAGGTTTTTATAGTGAATTTGTTCTTGTAAGTATACCTAGTTAAAACCTGAACTGCAATATATAACATTAAATACCTATATATGAGTACATTTAATACCAATATAATATTTATAACTACCAAAAAAGACAAAAAATTATTATAAATTGTAAAGTTAAAATGCCAAAGACGAAATTGAAATTCACATCAAATATTTACTACTATAGCACTATATTGATATACATTTTTCAATTTATAATTGAAATATTTTTGTAGGTAGGTGTATATCATACCGAGTTCCATTCAGAATCGTTTTATTAAAAGAAATGCTTTATCGATTACAAATTCAATACATTTACCACAAGTAGGTATTTTGTCTGACAAGCGAAGCACTTCCATCCCTTACTGATGGATTTTTAATGGCTTCAAATTGATTAATTATGTTTTTAATTCATTTTTAAGATTGGATCTCTGGATAACATAATTTGAGTTACACAAAAGTCACTCCACATAAGAATTAATCAATATTTGTTAATAAAAGTCTGCACTGAACTTGTGACAATTAATGGTAGACCTCTTAGTATAGGTATTCAAAGACTGGAATGAAAAAGATTTTGAAGTGAATCACTAATGCTATTGGAATAAGTAAGTATCTATTTCAGCTATTTCAAATACTTCCCTACTTTTTTAAAATAATATTTTAAATAAGCACCACATCAATAATAATAAGAATAAAATATGATACTATGTACAATGTATAAAAATTTCAATTACCTATTTAACCATGTATTAAGTCGTGTAAGTGTTGACTGATCTTGAATTTTGAATAAAATAGTTGTATTTACTATTTACTTTATTAGTTGTATTTTATTCTTATACAATATAGTAAAATTGGTATGTAATTTGCTTTAGTACCTATTCTTAAGATCTACCTTTGCCATAAAAATATGCAGTACCTACCTAAATTGCAAAATATAATAATTTATAGATACACACATTTTTATAAAATATGTACCTAATATATTTATTTTATTGTACCTATCTTTTTATCACATAATATAGTAGGCAGGTATAATATTATAGTAGGTCATCTCATATAAAAATAATAAATAATAGAAAAACAATAAATATTTATTATATTTATTATTATACTTATATTACTTATATATTATCATAAATTTATGAATAAGACAATTTAATAGGTAGGTAAAGTATTTATTTAAACATTTTAACTTGCTTCTTTCTTTTTTTGTACTTTTTAGTTTTATATACTTTTACTTTAGTATCAAGTAAGGGTCTAATTTATTTATACTGTCTTCTTCTTTTCCTTCGTCTTCTCTCCCAACAATTTGGGGTCGGCTACCCTGGCCTTACATTTCTACTTAACTCTATCTCCCACATCTTCTTCACTTACCCCCACTTTCCTCATATCACTCGCCATCACATCCTCCCACCTTTTTTTCGATCTTCCTCTCCTCTTACCATCAACATGCATTTCCTTTACCAATCTTACTGCCTCAGTCTCTTCTCTCCTTAATACAAACCCGAGCCATCTTAACTAATTCTCTCTCATTTTGTCTACTATCGAAGCTACTCCTATACTACCTCTTATATACTCATTTCTTATTTTATCCTCTCTAGTAACTCCACTCATCTACCCTTAACATTCTCATCTCTGCTACACTCATTCTCTTCCTCTTCTATCAGTACTATATCATCTGAAACAACATGTACCTCACCCTGTATATCCTTTGTTATCTCATCCATTACCAGGGGAAATAAGTAAGGACTCAAAGCTGAATCCTGATTCACTCCCACTCTAACCTTAAAATCCTCAGTTTCTCCACACAGACTTCTCACTCTTGTATTCACCCTTTCAAACATATCTTCAATAATGTTCACATACACCTTTTGTAATCCTTTCTTCATTAATGCCCATTTTAAGATCTCCCCAGGAACTCTATCATAAGCCTTCTCTAGATCAATAAATACCATACACAATTTCCTTTTCCTTTCTCTGTACTTCTCTACAGTCTGTCTCGCACAAATTATTGGCTCCATTGTTGACCTCCCAGGCATTAACCCAAACTTATTAAATTTATTTATAATTTAACATTAAAAAATGTTTTACTCATGTTATACCACTAAACAAGCTACATATATTATCATAACATGTATTTTTAATTTTCTTATATTTGTATAAAAAGATTTTGACACATTTTTATATTTACAGATTTTGCTATTAATCCACAAAATATTAGAATGCATATCATTGATGAAGCAAAATAATAAAAAATGAAGTACATAATTGCCTATTATGTCTCAAAATAGATTGTGTTGCCAGGCTTAATAGGTTTTTAATTGGTATAAATGTACAATATCAATTTGAAGGCAAGTTGGTAATTAGAATGTTAGCCATGTCATATTTAACGGAAAGTCATATTAGTAATTATTTGAAAAATATCGTAAATATTTAATAGTAATTGATTATTAGTTAACTTCTTGGATACTGGTATTTATATTTTATTTTATAGGTTTTAAAAGCTCTTGGTTGTTATGACATAATTGCTGACCAAATTTATTCATGTACTGTGGATAATGGAGCCAATATGATAAAAATGTTACTCCAAATAGCAGAACAAAATGAATTAGACAATGAATATATCGAAAATTCTGAAAGTGGTATATTTTATTTTAATGTATTATTTGTTAAAATTAAGAATATTGGCAACCTAACTATGATAACAATTTTAGAATACGTCAATGAAGAAGTTGATTCTGAAAATAATGATAAAGATAATAGTGAAGATGATGCATTTCAAAATACAACTGAAACTCAATTAGAAAACGATACATTGCAAGATCAAGTAGCAACTACTCTTCAATCAACTAAACAAGGAGAGACTCGCTGTTTTAGATGTTCAGCACATACAGGCACGTAGCCAGAAAATATTTTCTGGGTGGACCAACATTTTTGGGCCCATAAACATAATTATAAGAATCTCAAGTTCAATTTAAGGATTATTTTTAGTTCACTAAATCGCCAGGGATTTTACAAGTCACAAGTGAATAAGGGATTAGGCCTTCCCTCTCAAAAGTATTATTTACTGCCCCTCCCAAAATTTTAACACACAACATTCAAACACCTAAATAGTTATTTATTTATTTGTAAATCCCAAATTTTAAAATTTTGTTATAACCTCCACTCCTCTTTAAGACTTAAACTTACACACCATTAATGTTGTTCTATAAAATGAACACTCAAATTATTAATTTATTACTAGTTACAACACTGTAATTTATTTTTTATTTTTAAAAGATAATATCCATAAAAATATAATTATGATTATGGTACCTACCTAAGTACCTACCTACTATTTAGTTATTAGTACATACACTTGTATTTAAAAATAAATAAGTTCTTATATTTTTATATTAGGTATCTGAAAATAGTTTTTTTTTAACTATAGTGTTATTTACAATAGTAATAATAAAAATATATAACCAAACAATACCTATTAGTACTATTGGATTTGTATTTTTATCTTAGGTATGTATTATTCATTCATCGAGTTGTAGATCCTGCTACTAAACATTTATACCTGAGTATTAATTTATTATTTTATATTAATAAATAGATTATGAAATATATAGGTATGATAGGATAGTAATACAATGAACATAAAATTATAAGATACACGTGATAATAATTATACACATATGGCATAGGTAACTTAACAATATAAATATAACTATATTTATAAATAAATTGTTTTATTACAATTAAAAATTTAAATTAAATGATTTTTCTATTTTTATGATTATTTGAAAATCTTTCAACAAAATCATCCAAATCAAGTATTTGCAATCTTTTTTTCTATGTTTATACATGACAGGTGAACTAATCTGTCATTTGTCATTTGCTTCCTCATACAATTTTTTAACCTTCTCAGGCAGAAAAATGTTCGTTCACATGCTGCACTGGAAACTAGAATTGTTATTCATATAATCGCTAGTTTGTACGTTTCACTAAAAGCAAGTTTGTATTTTTCTAAGAGATCAACTAGATTCATTAAAGTATTAATTTGTACATTAACTTGTTTTTGATATTTTTTTATTGTTATTGGTAAAATTTTCAATTCTGTTTTCAACATTTCCAAGTCTAAATTATAATGAAGAGCTAAAGGTTTTAAATTATCATAGTTTAAAAAATTATTATTCTGTGGATGTAAGTATGAAATTGATGATATAGTAGAATTATTTGTAAACCTATCTTCAAGCTCTTGAATTATATAATCAAGTATAGGTACAAATAATAATAATAATAAGTCTTATATCACTTTTAGATAATATTTGATTATTTTCTAAAGAACTTGTTTCTGTAAAAATTAATTGCTTATATTTTTCTGGTATCTTTTTTCTTTAAAAACTTGATTTGGTGTTATAGTTATATTTTTTTCTTTACTAATAGCAATTGATTCAAGAAATATTTTATTGAAATTAGAAGTTTTGCTTTCTGGATTATCAGTTCTCATAGTTTGAAAATTATTTTTTATAGACTTTACTAAGATTAAACATTCAGCCATCTCTGCATTTACGTTCTGTAAATATTCACTTGTTTCCTTAAATGTTTGTAATATATCACAGAACATAACTAAATTGAAAATAAAGTTAAAGTCTATCTGATGAAGGAGACCTTTTGATTTGGCTGCTCTATCGCCTTTTTCATACATAATTTTATTTAATAAAACTAGAAGAGGACAAAATGCTTTCTTTAATGACAAACATGTAAAAACTTGTGCAGTCCATCGTGTTAAACATATTTGTTTAAGCTCAATAATAGGGCTATATTTCATCGCTTTTTGAATATTCACAAATTTCGAATGTATAGAAGAACCAGAAACAAATACATATAAACTCTCTACCACATCAAAAAACATTTTTACGCCTATAACATTCTTTTATTATGAATATAATTATTATGTTAATTATATATAATTAACATCGGGGCCATATTCTATGGTTGTTTCATATAAATAACATTTGATTCATCGACAAATAACATTATTTGAATGTAATAAGTACTTGATTGTTGTTACAATATTATAAATTAACATCTATGCGATATCCTTAGATTGTTTTTAATATAATATTGGTTCCAAGAAAATTCTTGTTGACTGCAGTCCGTGTTCTGCCACTCGGATATTACCTATTATTACGTTTTTGTAGGGTTTTTTGCACGTATGTTTAGATATTATTGTCCAATGTAATATATAAATATACCTGACTATATTGTATAATTATTATCATTATTACATTTACACTATATTCTGTGAAATACCGAAATATGAATATTCTTTTCGTGGTTATATCCCAGTTATTCCTTCCGCAGTTCATAACTAGCTAACGAGAATTATTGAATTATTCAGTGGTTTTTTTTTTTTTTTTAATACCTCTTTAATATGAATACTATCAACACAATGACTCTTCTTCAACAAGTAAAGTGAGTAATTTTATTTGGCCTGTGTTTAAAGAAACGCACAACACAAAAAAAAATTGTTAGTTTAGATCTTCATTCTACGTAATATGGTAGATATACCTACTTATACACACAATTATAAGCTAGATGGTATCTATATGTTTCACGTTTTTAATTAATTATTTACATAAATAAAATAAAACCCAAATCCACAAAAAATTTACTTTCTATTGTTAGCAAATACGAATTTCAGTAATAAAGTTACCATTCTTATGACAATAAAAATCAATTTTTTTGTGGATATGGGTTTTATTTTATTTAAATTAATTATCTACAAGTACTCAAATTATAAATAATTAGATATGTATTTAATGAAATATGAGCACACTTGGTCCGAATATATCGGTAAATTTGGCTAACACGAGCATTCATGATTTGGACTTACCTATATACATAGCTTTTTAAAATTTTACCGGTACAATGACTAAAACAGCTTAAAACATTATTTCGGATTTTTTTAAAATCTGATTTGCTTTTGCGTGCTTACAGCTCATGACAATGGTGTAATAATAATTTTATACTTATACGAATGATTTCTGTATAGGAAAAACACATTGATTTCATATAGGTAGCTATATGTATATTTTATATGGCAACTATACGAAGATAATGTATTTTATCCTATGAAAATCATTCGTACGAGTATAAGTACAAAATAGCTCAAATAATAGAAGAAAATTACAGAAAATATTAAATTACAGTTTTAATCATCGTGTAAAAGAAGTAACTTTAACAAGTTTAAGACGTAAGGCATAATGATGTCATATTATAATTTTCTATTTACTATATCTCATTGAATACATATTTTTTAATTAAATGTCTTTATTTTTATAGACAACAATAAATTATGATTTGTAAAATAATAAAATAAAATTGTATTAGGTATGTTGTTTTAGGAATTTAATATTTCAACATTTTCTGTATGTTATAATAATAGGTACCTATATTATACATAAATACAGGGATGTATATACAGGGGGAGGGAGATAAATATAACCCCGAGCTCCAGATTTTTAGGGGCGGTTCTGAAAAATTGAACTTTTTAATATTTACACTTTTTTAAAACGATTTCTCGATATTTGGAAAAATGTACACAAATTACCTTGTTTTTTTTATTGCTTTTGAAAAAAAAAAATGATTTTTGTATAAGTATATAAATAAAATTATGTATTTTTATTATATTTTACTTTATTTTACATATTCATTATACTAAACAATAAGAAATGTATTATTAATATTATTATTATTAATTAATCTTTTAATAAAAAATA
Organism: Pemphigus obesinymphae; assembly: GCA_025469235.1. NCBI lineage: Eukaryota > Metazoa > Arthropoda > Insecta > Hemiptera > Aphididae > Pemphigus > Pemphigus obesinymphae. Next base: position 2,909 of record JAIPRL010008123.1, on the reverse strand, counting down.
TTTTTTATTATATCTGTAAAAGTTGATAATATATGTAAAACAAATAATATTTTATAACTTAATGAATAGGTACCTATTGGTAGCCTATAGGTATACCTACCAGGTACCTATTTAATGTTTCCATCTAAATATAATGTTTTCCTTATTTTAGAGTTGAACTGCCACTTGGTCAATTGTATATATTTTACGGATACAAAAGAATATTAGTGTAGTTCCGAAAAAATGGACTATTTCAATTCAAAATTCGAATCTAGATGTCCAATTAAAATGGCTATCAGATGTATACATATGACAAGTGATGTAATCAAATCAGAAATGGATTTTTATGTGTTTGTCTGCATATAATTATTAATTTTTTATATTTTTATTATATTTTCCGTTAAATTAAATAATAGTATATCTAAATATAATACATTTTATGAGTTTTTTATATTTAATATACCTATGCACATTGTACACGTGCAATAAATATAGCCTATAGATATTGGGTATACAACATTGTATTACTATTCATTTATTTAATTAGCAATAATAAATAAATATAGTCGATAACATTTAAATTAGATATGTTAATTCGAAATATGGTAAAAAATATTTCATCGATGTTAAACTGTAACATTATAATGAATGAGTCAGTGGCGTGCAGTCAAGACAAGCGAGGTAAGCGGCGCTTGCCCAGATAACAGTAAAAAGAAAGGGAACAAATAGTACTTATTGCTTCTTTTTAATAATATAAAATACCATTGCTCACGATTTAATCAGAAGAATTTACAAATACAATAAATACAAACAATAATATAATTTGTAAAAAAAAATCAAAAAATTGTTTTACTGTATAAGCAACTTAATATACATAGGTAAACGTTCAGTTTTTTCCAGACTCGGACTATGCCGTAGTTTTAGAACGACTGGGTGCGGTGTCCCCACCTCACTTGATGGTTTATCTAAATAGTGAACAGGGGTTAAGGAAAAGGAAATATACAGTTTAAGTATCCAGCGACCAGCCGACAAGCGATCAGCAATCGGATTACCAGCGACCACTCTACCACTCTTCTCCACTTGATAGTTGTGCCCTCCTCATGTCCTCTGCCGTTCACAGGACTTCGCCTGTATTCAAGACTAGACTGGGTACTTCACTCATATAGCCGGGTTGTAGGGAGCGTCCCTCCCGGACATGAGATCTCGTAGTACCATTGATTATATATTTTATATAATCTATAATCAATGGTAGTACATATCAGACCATGTTAACTTATACCTGTAAATTCGATGACACTGATATTAGTAGCGAAGTAAATCAGTCGCTTCGCCAGTGTTCTCATGGAATAATTTTTTTTACTCCGTGTTCGAAATTAAACGATCATAACAAGGATTTGAATTTTATAACTTGACACAAATGAAATGTTAACGTCGCATTTCATCAATAGCTTTACGAGTACTTTCTGTCTGCGATTTTTTTCATTTTCACCAATTTTTACCAAAATTTTCTTGCATTTTTAATTATATTTTGTTGCTACATCATTTGTCCACCATGTTATCCGTCAAGTGCTGTGTGCTTGGCTGCAAAAGCGGTAAATGTGTGAGAAAACATTCTTTTCCTGTGGAAAATATGAATTCGCTGTCTGGATTTCAAGAACGAGAAACATGAAGTTGAAAAATATTTCCAAGCCGTATGTGAAGAAGTCATACCTTATATAGGTATACAAAACGTTTTAATAGTTCTTGTTATAGTCCGGGAACTATTCGATTAAAGAAAGATTTAATGCCTACTTTAGCGTTACCAAGTATGTATTACTTATGTTTATTATTTATATTATTTAAGATTACCATGTAGTATGTACTTATACCTAGATAATAACAATGCGTCAATAAAACATATATCGATATCGATTATACGCACTATCGATGTTTAGTAGTGAAGTAAGCCAGTCGCTTCGCTAGTGTTACAACGGTATCAAAAAATCGGTAGAGTCGACATTCTAGGTATTCTTATTCTATGATCAATGCATTTTTATAATAAGTACCTACCTATTGGGGAAACAAAAGAACACTGGGAGCGCTGCTCTCTCTATGAGTGGCGGTTTCCCCCCAAGACCGATGTGGGACTATGATGATTTTGATCGGTGTTCGTCAATTGCGTCGAAAATGTTAGACTACCTGGAATGTATACATCTTTTGCGTCGGTGAATTTTTCACGGATCAAAAAGGTATACATCAATAAATTGCGCCAGTAAAATATCAGGTATACGGTATTCACTACAGCTATGTGTACTACGGCGCACAGTGTTCCAAGACGCGGCTTGCCCGCCCGAGATACGAAACAAGACTACATAATATTGATTTCGAAAATGCAATAATGGGTAAAATTATTTGTACAACATAATTCAATCTCCAGATAATACTAGCATATTATCGCATTTTCGTTAATTTTTTCGTCAATTTCGTTATCGTATAATTTCAAAATGTCAAAATACAAAAATAAAATGTTGAAAAACGTGTAGAGAATTTCGTCTCATGTGGAAGATATACGACATGTATAAATACTAAATAGTGTATACCTAACCACGTACTTCAATATCGATCCGGCGCAATTGATGTATGACCTTTTTTCTTCTACTAAACGAACTCTTCAAGTTATTAAAGATAAATATAAATTACTTCATAAATCTGCAAAATGAAAAAAAATATTTCAATATATTGAAGAAGCCATAAATGAGAAAAAAACATTTAAAATTCCTGAAACTATTGATATACGTTGGCTAAGTGACTATCAATCCATGCGGTTAAAGAATGTTATAGAGCCATCATTTTAGCATGTGAACATATACACACAGAAAGAGCTGACCTTTCTTCATTAGCGGGGGACATATTGTTGAAAATCACTCAATCGAGTTTTTTGATAATTTTAG
>JAIPRL010008122.1:0-21207 GCA_025469235.1 Pemphigus obesinymphae | reverse complement strand
TGTATACCCGAGATCTATGCACTTCATGGTTTTTATCAGTTTAATAATACTCTTAATACCCATGGGTCTTTACTTGACTTAGTTTTTTGTAACCAAAACTGTTTGACCGTTTATACGGCTTTTGAATTGGCTGTTCCAGCTGATCCCTACCATCCTGCTCTTTTTATATCTCTCAATGCTGCTCTTCCTATTCAACTGCCTGAGATCACATGTGATTATTTTAATTTTGATAAGGCGAACTATGAGCATATTGGTGACTATCTCTCTTCCTACAATTGGGTTTCTACATTTATAGTTCTTAAGACAAACCCTGCAATTGATGCATTTTTTGATGCTATTCATTATACAATTCTCAATTTTGTACCCAAAGTCTCTCCTCATAAATCTAGCTTTCCACGTTGGTATACAAAGAAACTTAAAGATTTAGTTTTTATGAAAATAAGAGCTAATGCTAAATATAAATCCACCCAAACTTTATCTGACAATCAAGCATTTTTCCTTTGTCGAGCTCGTTATAAACGTTTATCTAAAAAGTGCTATCGTAACTATATGTCCCGTGCAGAATCATCTTTTTTAAAAGAATCTTGCTCTTTCTGGAAATTCATAAGAAAAAATCGAACTTCTTTGGGTGTACCCTGTACTGTTAGCTTTGAAGATAAGTATAGTACCGACATTTTAGAAGCTTCTATCATATTGTTTTCGAAGCATTTTGCGACTGCTTTCTTGTCCAACTGCAACGCAGTTGCTATACCTACTATGAACTTTATGCCCCATGATCTAAAACACAACGCATCCTTTTTAACTGATGACGTCCATTGTGGATTATGTAGATTTCGGGGAGATTTTTCTATTGGTCCTGATAGTATCTCTGGTGACTACCTATTCCAATTAAGAGATTTTCTCTATTGACCGCTCTTTCTTTTATTTAGAAAGTCGCTTGATGAAGGAGTGTTTCCTGACTTATTTAAACTTGGAGCCATCACACCAGTTCTTAAATCTGTAGATCCTACCCAAGTAGTAAATTATAGGCCTATCTCTATATTGTCTCATGTTGCTAAATTATTTGAGACCCTTATACTTTGTTCAGTCAAACGTGCAATTAATCAAGTTTTAGTCGATGAGGAGCATGGCTTTCGACCAGGTCGCTCCACCACAACCTGTAATTTGATACTCACTTCCTACATTATGGATGCATTTAGACATCGTGAACAAGTTGATGTAATTTACACAGACTTTTCCAAGGCGTTTGATAGCGTTAACCATGATGTGCTTATTAATATCCTAACTGAAACTGGAATAGGTGAACCAGTTTTCTCTTGGATATAGTCCTATCTATTAAATAGGAAACAATGGGTAAAGATACATGGCATTTCCTCGACTATTACTATACCCACGTCCGGAGTTCCCCAAGGTGCTCTTTTGTCTCCCTTACTTTTTTGTATTCTCGTTAACAGCGCTACCTCTGTTCTACAACATGCTAAATTATTAATATTTGCTGATGATATGAAATTATATCTTAATATCCGGTCTATTGAGGATTGCTTATGACTTCAGGCTGATCTTAACCGTTTGGTTGACTGGGGGAATTGTGTGGGTCTCCAGCTGAACGTCACTAAATGCCGACCAATGTCATTCTATCGTTGTCTTGGTATTACACATTTTACTTACTCCATCCATAACACATCAATTCAGTTTGCCGATAACTCCATTCGTGATTTACGATTTATGCTAACACATAATTTATGTTCCAGACTACATATAGAGGAAGTCAGCTGCAAAGCCATCAAGATTCTAGGTTTTATTCAGCGTGTATCTGGAGAATTCAAGCTGATTGCTAGTTGGGCCTATCCTTGAATATGAATTAGTTCTTTGGGACTTATCTACGGCTTCAAATTGTGTCACGTTAGAGAGGGTGCAAAGAACGTTCCTTCGCTTTGCTGCTCATATATTAAACAAGCCTTGCCCTCCTCATGACTATACACCTGTTTATCAATTATGTAATCTTACCAGCCTGGCTGACCGCAGACATTCTGTAAGTTTGTCCTTCCTATCTAATATATTATCGGGTAAAATTGATTGTCCTTCTTTATTAGAAAAAATAAATTTTAAAGCACCTTCATACTGTACTAGATCCTTGGCTCCTTTCTTCATCCCTTTTTCGTCAACAAACTATCTCAATAATTCCCCCTTATATCGTCTAATGCGCATAGCTAATGAGGATCCTTCCTTCTATTTTTGATTATATTTGTATTATTAGCTATTATTCTACTATTAATTTAAATTTAATTAATGTTGTTTATTGTTAAATATTATATTATATATCCTTTGTTTGGGTTTTTGACCATTTTGTATTATTAAATAAAAATAAACAAATAAAAACATTTTAATTCCAATTTGTCTTAGAAAAATGTATTTTCCAAATGTTTAATGCTAAGCGAAAAAATGTACACACCTTATTGCATTTTTCTAAGTGAACATTTATAACTATTACATTATATATTAAAACATAAACAGTGAATTATATTCAACTATTGAAAGACAAAATAGCCTTAACGATAGCACCCATTATTAGGAATTTATAGATTAAATATAATAGTACTTAGTACATGATCAGTGAAAATTTCAAATTTCAAGAACAATTTTTCGGAATTACAAGAAAATAACCATAATGTATTTTGATGAGAACGTGAAATTTTTTGTTACCCTCACATTTTTTTGTACTTCTTTCTTACGTATTTATACTAAAATCGAAAAATGATGTTTTAAAAGTACTATTATGACAATATTTGATAAGGAATGATTACTACATGTAATGTCACTTTCTGTGACTACATATTAAAAGTTTTAATGCTCATTCTCAAGTGGACTTGATCTATACTGATTTTCTAAAGCTTTTTATTTAGTAAATCACCATATTTGACTTAATGTACTTGTTCTAATAGGCCTAGGTAAACCCCTTCTTTACTGGTTAGCTTCGTTTATGAAAAACGCAATGAGTAAAAATTCAGTGTGGTTTTTCCTCCTGTTTACGTGTCTTCTTATGTACCACAAGGTTGTAATTAATCCCCTCTGCTTTTCAATTTATTTATTAACAGTGCTAACCAGGTTTTACGTGATTCACAACTTGTGGCCTTCGCTGATGATATATAATTTTTTCATCAAATTAATTCTATAAATTACTATTACCTTCTTCAAAATTACCTGAACAAACTAGTGACTTAGGCTGAGAATTTAGGTCTATCGTTTAATGTTTCTAAATGTCATTCATTATCAGTCCCCATATAAAAGAAACTTTTTTAAATTTGTATATTTCATTAATAATAAATTTAATTAATTTTCTATAATAATTCATTATTCTAATGCATTTTATAAGTAATTTAAAAATATTCTCATATCTGTATTACTTTTTACTGTTGTATAATCACGATTATTGTTCAAAAATTGCTTGTGGATTTCTGTTCTTATTATTTTGTCAATTGTCACTCATTGTTATTTATGTTAATTATCAAATTTTTCTATGTGATTTAAAATATTTTACAAAAATATTCTAAAAATATCAAAACTAAGTGCATTTTATGCTAAAAATTTCGAAGTGTTGAAAATGCAAATGAAATATTTTGAATAAGTATTATTTATAATAATAGCGCACGGACCACGGAATCCCCATCTTATTTATCAACAGTCTAACAACAGTCTTTTGTCTCTAAAAGTTATTCAAATTCTTTATAAATTTGGTCTTAGGATATCTATATATTGGTTCATATTGCCCATAGAATTCTCTTGCTTATATTGTATGAATTTAGTTTTAATTAATATTTTACAGCTAATCTTATTTAAATTTAGTTGCGTGTAATAATAGTAACTAGTAAGATATAATTACTGATAACAATTTTTAAAAATAGATTTTTGTAAACTATATTGACATAGTTATAGGAATAAGGGATGGAGAGTAACTAGCTAAGGATAGGGAAGCGTGGAGAGGCGTAGTGGAAGCGGCAATGGGCCTACAAGGCCTGAATTAAGCCAAAAAAAAAAAAAATGATTGACATAGTTATATTTATATTATATATATATTATTTTTATATTTATATTTATATTTAATTAATCGATGTCATGTTATAGTAATATTCGTTAGTAAATAACTGTGTGCAAGTTAACTACATATTATACGATATTATCTATATTATGATGTATGGATTTTGGATAAATGTGTGAATAAATACGGTTTAATTTTATTTCTATCCATAGGTGACATTTATGAATATGTTATCAATGAAGATTATTTTTCTTATTATTTTAATTAATATTATATTTATGGTAAGTACATTTTCATAATTATGTAATGTTTTTTTTAGAAATAATCTTAAATTTATAATTCAAAAACTTTATATTTATTATTTGAACACAATCGTCCTAGATATTATTAATAATAAAATAGGTACCTCAACCATGAAATTATATGACCACTAATAATAATGATATAATTAAATATAAATTTGTCAAACGTAATAACTATATTTTTTCAATATAATGTATTATTGATAATATGTGTATATATGTCTGCTAATTGTTTAAAGTTAAATTATAAGATACATATAAATCATTAACCACTACTATTGACGCTCTTCACCTCGTTCCTCGTATATATTTTATAATCCTTATCATAATTCTCTCAACTAAGCTATTTTTCCTTCCACTCCTTTAATAGACTTCTTCGTGTCACATGCCACTTTTCATAGACCATTTTTTTTTCTTATATTAATATTATATAATATATATTATATATTTATATATTAATTATCATTGCCGTTTGGCGTTAATAATTAACTAGAAGCAGTTGTGTACTTACGGGAACTGATAGTATAAATTTGTTTCTCAATTTAAATTATAATTTCAGAAGAGTACTATTTCTCTTTTCACTCATGATGTGGTATCTGCTACAAATATATACGATTTCATAATAAGGAGTTGGGATAATAAATCGGATGTGACATTGAAAATGCACGAGTAAGTAATGCATATACAAATATCAATTTTATTATATATATACAATAAGTTCCCGTTTTAACGAATACCGATACAACGAAAAATCCCGTTATAACGAAAGTCATAGAAGATTCCTACCGAAAAGCTATTAAAACAATGTTAAATGAATCTCAATATAACGAAATGATTGATTTTTAAAAATTCCGATACAACGAACTATTTGTACAGGTTAAAATATATGTATTTTCCCTTCTTAATTTAATCTAAAGATAACAAGCATACAATTTTATGAAATTATCAATCCATTAAATTGTCATTATGTGTGACCGTGTTAATCGATAACGCGACACAATCAGTCGGGTGTACATCTTCATAAAGCTCACACGTTGGTCATTTGACAACGTTTCAACAAGTTATGAACTAACCGAAGTAGACATCATTCAATCCATTAAAGACAGCAAATATGAGGCCACCGATGAAAGTAGTGAAGATGAAGAAGCTGTGATGGGAAATTATGTGCGCAATATCACTTCATCAGAAGCCTTATCAAGTTTGGAAGTAATGCGAATATTCATTACATAACAAAGTGATGTACCAGACTTCATTTTTACAGACATTTACTAACTACAAAATTATTTACTTTCTATTAAAACAGCAAACCTTGTTCAAAAGAAAATTGTCGATTATCTATAATAAAGTTTTTTTTTTCCAAATTATTTACATTTGAATTATTTATTTATTATATTATTTATATATTTGTACATATTTGAATTACATGTTTTTAAATTTTTTATATTCGAATTTTCGAAATTTCGTTACAACGAAATTTCCGTTATAACGAAAAAAAATTCGGTCTTTTGGAGTTCGTTGTAATGGAAACTTACTGTATATATATATATATATATATAGAGAGAGAGAAAGAGAGAGAGAGAAAGAGAGATAAAAGGTCTTATCTACATGCATTTAAATATAATTAAAAATGAGACCAGTCAGTAGGAGATGGAAGCATTTCGCTCATTGGATAAAATTTTAGTAATTAATTAATTGTATTTGAAAACAATGATAAATAATTTCTATCTATAAGCTAACTACTAGAGTAATAAACAAATGTAAAATCTTATAACGTCCAATTTGTATATTTTATTAGTAATACACTAGTTTGAGTGCAATACTTGCAGGGTGTAACACCATTTGAGTGGGCCTACTTTAAGTATGATACCTTTTAAGTACAACTCATGTACATAAACTTGTATATTATATCGATATTTTTAATAGTCATTTATTGTGAAGTATAAGAAAATACTATATACGATATATTTATACCTATAAACGCAAGTCCCAAAACCCAAATTTTTAGTAATTTTTTGACTATAATATTAATGGAGAAATTTCACCCAGAATGATAGAGGCTATTAGGGATATTGGTGTACTTTTCAAATCTAAACTTACATTTAATGCTCATATTCACTTCATAAAAATAAAGCACTAAAACTGCTTGGATTTTTATACCAAAGCTGTGTTGACCAATAATATAAATACTTTTGTTTCAATTTTTTGTTCGTAAGTGCGCTCCATTTTAGATCATGACTCTGTTATCTGGTCACCTTAAAATATTAGTTTGAAAACTCTACTAGAAAATGTTAAGAATAAATACATACGTTTTTTAGCTTTTAAATGTAATATACCTAGAACTCCTTATTCATCCTATAATCCTTTATTTACTTATCTAAATCCTGAATCCCTATAGCAACGCCAAATCAGAATTGATTTATATTTCATTAATAAGTTATTAAATGGATATTTTAACTGAATAACTTCTTAAGCTGTCTAACTTTCCAATCTTCATTTACTCGCACCTGATTTACGAAACTTCTTTTTAAATCGCAAACTACATTATGCCACTAATATACCAAATGTTAAAAATTATATTCATTATTAATATTTATAAAATTGTTCCGTTTAGTTCAATTTCTTTTCTTTCATTTAAAAATTATGTATCTATAAAACTAAATTATTATACACATTCCGGTTTTGTGAAATTTAGTTATGTGTTTTAAGAATACTATGTATTATACTTGAAACAGCCCGACTCATGAGTGTAGCCGAGGTCAGTCTCTATAGTAAAGGAAGCCCGTGGATACGGTATAAAAGTCCTTTATTTTAATCGAAAGTTTACAATAACAAGGTTTACAATGTTCTTCGAATGCCTAAGAGTGTAGATACATATATGTATGGCGGGGATTCACCGGGGACGAGATACAATGGTGGTATCCTAGAGCCCCACGTCCGTGAGGGACATTCCCTAAAGCCCTGCTTGCAGAAGTGGGCTGCCCAGCCTGTCTTCCCGGAACGGGGGTTTATTACTGCGGGATCTTCGTGGGGGAATTACAATAGTTTTACAATATAAAAGGTGTATTAATAGATGCGCCCGGGTGGTTACTCCCGTGAGCAGCAGTAGTTCATCAACTCGCGGTGCGAGTGAGCGAATATTTATATTTACTCGATCGAACCGGTGGTTGGATTGATGGCCGGGATGGCACACGCACCGGGCGTTTTCGCGATACGTGCCCCATGAAGTTGATCCGGCCAGCGTTTGTGGTCTCTGCTATGACTCAATGGATTCCGCTGTGGGATCTGGCCCCGCGGGTCCCGGAAACCGGGTTGAGCTGGTGACTGGCCGTGGACAATCTTCGGTAGTGGTGCCGTACTGTGGAAACGCTACGGGGTGTCCGGTCCGCTGGATGGTGCCGATGGGTCCGTTGCATGGTGTCTGGTCCGTTGACTGGTCCGCTGGTCCGTTGGTCTGGGAGAGCAGAGGTGGGAAGGACGTAACTTGCAGAAGTGGAAGTCGCTTGAGAGAGGAGCTTGGTATAACTTGCAGAAGTGGGGACTCGGTATTTATCGAGTGCATATTACCAAAAATGAGTCAAGTTAATAAAATTCTAATGAAAAAGTGTAGTTAAAAAGTTGTAATTACTAATCTTTACCTTAATAACTCGTTCGTGCCTAGCACTGTCTATGATATATATGCACTGTATATATTAAAAAAATTCGTATATGCGTGTCCGGGGTAATCTCCGTGACTAAGTAGATACCTACTGACCCGATTTACAAGTGATTTTTTGTTTCGTAGACAACTTCTTATAAAATAATATAGGTATATATATATTCGAAAATTTGACATATAAGTGGAAAGAGGGAGAAGCAGAGGTTCAACGCCCGGATCAAAATACTGGTTATAGAATGATGAAATGTTCTTTTTATTTATTTTTATATACTCATTTTTTCTCAATCTGTTTTAAAATGCATGATAGGGAATTATTTTCGATTTTCGATTTAGAACGAAATAAAGACCAAAGGGTGTTAATAATATTTATATTTTCAATATTTTTGTTTTTACGGAAACTGTCTCTAGTAGAATAAATCGAGTTAAATTTTTATAATAAGTAACTCTTTTGATTGAACATTCGTTCTATATGGTATTTTCCAGAGGTCATTCTTAGGTTACTAAACATAAGTATATCTTATAGGTATTCCCAATGTATCTGTCCGTCTGTATCTGCTGATTTGGTTATCACTTAACAGGGAGATTAGTGTTATTGGTATTATAGCTTGCACCCAGGGGAAGCCATACTTGAAGCCCTTTTAAATAATTTAGCATTTATATATTATAATAATGTCGGAAAATCAATGTATCAATGATCGGATAATTAATGAAAATAACTATATAACTCAAATTTAGTTAAGTTAAACTAACCTAAAAGCCATTATTTAAAAGTTAGTGTAAAACTATTTTAAAACAATAGGTTAAAGTTAAAATGTGAAAAAAAAACATTAGAAACATAAACACTGTTATTGTATATAAATAATGTAATTTACTTATATTACATACTGAAATATACATTTTATAAATAATTACAATGATAGGCGAATGACTTTAATAGTCAGTAAACATCGATTCTTTTCGGGCTATGTGAATCTTCCCGGGTAGTTTTCACTAACATGCCAAATGAAAAATATGGTAACAAGTGCTGATTTACATGTCGTTATTTATACAACTGGATGGGATTCGATAATAATATATTTGAGACTAAATTAAATTAACTTTACGAACAAAATACACATGAAATGTAATTCAATTAAAAATGCGTTTAAGCATTTGAGATTAAAATTAATCATAATTATGGTTTAATGCGTTTTTTTATAATAATGATATTAATGATTTAATTTTTAATACATGGAGGGAAAATTCCAGTTGACATTGAGAAATAATATACAAAAGAGAATGGCATAAAAGTATAATTTGATTAATAATGTATATAAAAAGTCGTTGAACCCAGTTTTATTTTTAATTAAAGTTGTAATAAATTATGAACTTAAGATAAAAAAAGGCGTTTATTTTTAATTCTAGGTATGTTTTAACATTCTTTTCCTTATTAAGACAATTATTTCTTTAGTAATCCATTTCTTTAAACGTGTGTTATACAATTTATACAATAAAAGAAGTAATTCAATGTTGATTATGTTAATATTGTTGTAAATATTTTTAATGTTAGAATTTACAATTTCTATACTTGATTCTATTATTTTTAAATACTATACTATATGATATATTAGCTTTATTAATCTTTACATTAACAATATTTACAACAGCATTAATATTATCAACATTTAATTACTTTTTTTATTATGTAAATTAATAATATTTAAACATATAAATAAAACACACTATATAGTAAATATAATATTTAAAAAATATGTTACCTACCATTTTGATCGGTGGACTGTGTTTTGATTGGTGGCTGGTATACGATGTTTTTTTTATCCTACAGTGATAAGTTATAGGGTAGGTATCGAATATCATTAAACTTTATTCTTTTCATCAACATTGATTCTTTCAAACTGAATACTTGGATTTGAAAGACGAATGATTATAGTTACATGGTTTAGTGATAAACGAAAACCATGATAGGGTAGTATTTTGTATCCAGTTCTTAATGCACAAAAAAAAAAATAATAATAATAATTTGAGATCTATAGCTATCGATGTAACGATAAACTATGGTACCTTAGGATCAAAAAGATAATATTTGTTATATCAGGCATACATAACTGATTTTATTCGAGTCAACCCATAACTTATATAAATCTATAAATTATATATTGGTAAAAATGATATGTAATGTTATTTTTATTATTACAGGAAAAAAGTGCTGCTGATTTTTATTTATGTAGACAAACGTAAAGAGGATATATATTATTATAAATTGCTTGAATACGCAGAAGAAATTTATGGCTCAAATAAAATTCATATAATCGGTATAAAAACGGTTTCTAAACTTCATGCTATAACTGTAATTAATATTTTTTTTTTTCAATTCTACTACTAGAATATGATATTGGTAATATATATATATATATATATATATATATATAAAACATAGTATAGATATAATACAAGATAAATAAATTTAAAAACAAACCATATCCAATAATAATTAAATCATACAAAATAAAATAAATATCAAAAATTTTAGATGCTTACGTTATTTTCAACTTTTTAACTTGTTTAGTTTATTGTAAAAATATTATAACAAAGTATAATTAGTTATCATATGAAAAACAAATTCAATAAATAATTTTATCGGTTATGGTAATTTAAAATAATTATTTATTTGTATTATCTCTATGAGGCATAATTTCGAAAATATAGATAATTTGATTTTAATTTTTTTCGTTAAGCAATCATTATTTGAGAAACTAAAATTTCTTACGCATGTCTCGTCAAGGTGCCTTAGATATTTTACCACGAGGATTTTAGAAAATTATATAACCTGCTATATCAATAATTGTTATTTCTCTAATACACATTTGTAATCGAAAATTTAACATTTGTACATAATCTCATAACCGTAAAATACGTTTATTTAAATTTAAGTGATAATGTACTGATATACCAGCATCCGGATTTCAAATGATCACTGTATGTACTTCACATCTGTGCCATTTATTGTTAGTCTATTTGTTCGTATTTTTAATCGACTAGATATATTATTTAAAACATAATATTATTGTATAATAATCAGTGACAGAGGGAGAGAGCAGTTTTCTGGACAAATTATTAAAAAAATATTATGATATTTATGATATGGTGATTTTTATATTTTATTTGTGTTATATTTTTTGTAAATTTCTGTCATTTTATATGTTTTATATATGTATTTTTCATTGCTGGAATTATGGCCATATTTCATTATATATTACACACTTAATTGAAAATACATTTCTACACTATTGTATTACATACATACACATTTGATAACATGTAGTACAGGAGTTCACGCCTTAATTTTTAAAGAAAATATAACTGTACGTTAATTAAATTATTAAAAAAATATTAAACAAAAATTAGCCAGATATAAAAATAGAGGTTTTTAGTTTAAGTCGATGTTTTTAGAATTTCTAATATTTTTTAAATAATATTCAGAAAAAGCGTTATTGTCGAATTAGGTTCTATAGACAAAAATATGAGGCATAAAGTCATAATAATACCAATATTTTAATTTCTAAATATAGTTAATCACTAGAAACAATTCACTATCAACAAAGTTATTTATTCCAAAATTTCTTCTAGAATTATACCTAAACAGATGTTTACAAAAAAAAAAAAAAAAAATAGAATCTAAAATGCTTATTTTTTTATAATTTTAAACGTTTGGACCTACTTTAGCCAATCTTCACATGATATTGTTTAAATAAATGTATTTTAATATACTTACATAAAAATTAAAATATATTACTCGGGTAGTTTGAGTAACTACATATAATAAATATTTGCACGACGTACTGCCCATTAAACTTATTTCAGTAGTCACATAACTAATATAAGTACTAGGATTTGTGTGATGCTTTTTGTTGGTTGGTTAATAGTTTAATATTCTATTGTTATGTTCTCACTTCTCTGTAAGTCCAATCAATTAGACGGCGGCTGATGTTTGCGAATAAAAAGGTAATTGGCGATAAAAAGGCGACCAAGATTGCGCAAGTGTTGGTAATTGAAGTTTGACATTTTATAGAAAATAGTTTTTGCAGCTTTCAAGGTAAAATCCCTGATTAATGTGAGTCTCTTTGAATCTCCGAGGGTGTAGTTTAATGCGAAGTACGGTGAGTCTAGTATCGTGTGGAGTAAAATTTTTTCTGCGAACTCCAATTTGGACCAATTAGTAAGTAAAATTAGGGGTCCCATGAAGGGGCAAACATATTAAATTAATTACCTTACATACATTTTAAGTACGGTGAGCTTAGAAAGGATACGATGGGAAGGAATGAGTTTTAGTTTAGTTTTAGGGTTAATTATTTTTTTCCCAATCAGGATTATGTTGAAATTTTACTTATTGGTTAGTATGAGAAGTTCAATAGTTTTATTTTGAATGCAGTTGGCATTTTAAGGTACTATTTTTTGTTTTTTTTTTTTTTTATTATTCATTTTAACTGGTATGGATGCCTATGAATGAGTTAATGATAGCCAAAGTGGCGTCTCTGGAATTGTCAAATGTAGATACAGTTTTTAAAAGATCTTTTAGAATTTTTAGAATTTAGGTAATGTTTATCAATGTGTAATTGGTTGGTCGCATGGTAGTTTGCACAACATTAGATTTTGTACTGTTTGAGTAACTTAGTATTTGTAAAAAATTTAGTTGCTGTATCAGTTCGTACGTGGTGTTAATGATAGGATTAACAGAGTTGCATATGAATTTTACCCAGATGGTGTTTTCAAGTACTTTTTGGAACTATGCACGACCACGGTAGTTTGTCTGATGAGAGCTACCACAGTCGAAGCAATTCGATGGTTAAGTTGGTATATTTAGTAAATATTTTTTTTGGATGAGGGCTTCTGAATTTTTCACAATATGAGGGAGAGGGTAGTAGTTATTGGAGCTAGGCCCATTACTTTGGCAAAAATAATATTGGATGGGTCACGATTTGATGTATTATTCGAAATTAACAAATAGGTAGATTGATTGTCATGTTTTAGATTTCGAATTTATTAATGATTGTGATGCATATTAGTTATTCTCTGATACCGAAAAGTTTAACAAGATTTACGTTGAATCCTCGGTTTACAAGGACAAGATTGACTTCGTATCTGTACTGTCCGTTGGGTTACCTCTCAGTACAACATTCAAAGTTCGGTCATTGAAGAGGCTAAAAGTATGGAGCGAGAGTTTGGGTTTGTGAAGCGATTATTAAACAGCTCTAAAAGTTTAAATAGAAGAAGTTTTACCCTTTCACTGCTATACTATTTATCCATTTCTAACCCAGCTGTGCTGAGGTTTTTTGATATTTATGTATTTTTTTTATTGTTTTTTAATTATATATATTTTAATATACACTTTAATCATATGTTGAAGTTTAAAAAATTGTCTTAGATATTTCAGTTTTAAAATCGTATGAAAAGGAATTCCCAAACATAGCACGTTAGTGGAAAGAGTAACCGATGTATTATATTGTTTTACCGTGTAATATATTGCAATAATATATTATTAAAAAATTATTAAATATATAATTAATAATAATAATAATAATAATATTTAAATTGTTGTTCAAAATCTCAAGTCTAGAGTATGAACAATTTGGTATGGCTTTTTATATATACTATACAAAACCCTGAACTACATTTTGTTTTTGATAAGTTTGATTAGTTAAATCAAAGTTAATAAGTTTTTGATAAGTATTGATAATTATTGATAAATAGGTCCCGGATTTATATACACACGCATGGTTTTTTTAAAACAGTAAATGTACGAAAAGTAACTAGATGATGAGCTAAAATATTAGTTATAGTCAATAGACCTGAAATATAGTTTTATATTACATATTTTGACATATACTCCATATTTCAATATTAGCATTATTTTTTATAATATTATATAAGTATCAAATCCAAACATAATAATTTTTCATTTATTTACTTGACTTTTTTCCTTGGCTTTTTTTCCTATTACTGTATGTATGGGTAAACATTTAAAATACATAGATAGATAAGATAGATAACTGCAGCTGGCTGTTATTTTTATTGGCATAAATCTAATTTAACGCCCAAATGATTTTCATTATTTTATTTATTTTTTTATTGATACTATGTATTTTAATGAGTAAATAACGATGGTGAAATCAAAATTGGGCAGACGAACTTGGTTTCGAAATTATAATCGAACAATATTGCCTGTAATTATACATAAAATAAATATTAAATATCTATCACAAATGCCCTACAATATAATGCCCTACACAATAATTACACCCAAAATGCACCAACATTATCATGTTATTAATAAACGTTGTTTTTCACAGCAAATCGATGTATATTTTCGATTTAATTTGCGATATTCGCTAACGGAAAAACCGCTCAATGGCCCGTCCTCCCAGCCATGTTTCCTCAAAATAGGTTTTTTTACTTTTTATGCTAAATTTTAATTATTATTCATTATAATTACTTAATGTTCGAGAAAAAAAGATACATTTGAATCTTACAATACGAAAACATAGCCTAAAATATGTCGCTTTAGATAATACAAAAAACTTTAAATCGATAAAACTTCAAAAATACATAATTTAAGAAAAAAAAATTGAAATAACCTCTAGGGTACTAAATTAGATTTCTTTCTTTTTATTTTAATAATTAAATAAAAATTGTTTTTAATTCATTAATTGTTATAAAATATATTAACATTAGGTATATTTAACAATCTCTCTTACCCAATAAAATATTTTAGGTAGGTACCTATTGCAACATTTAATGTTTTATACAGAGCCTTATAAAATTTGACATGGTGCCAAAATAACTATAAATACAATTGCAGCTATCAATTTTTCAGTTGATTTAATACAGCCAGAATGACTTATTTTTATTATTGAATACAATTTTCAAGTCTTTAAACCTAAATATTATTATTATAAATTAAATATTTGAAAATTAAACAAAATTATTTCGAATAAAAAGTTTAAAAAAATAATAGTGAAATATATATTTCGTACGAATTTCAAAATTTAAATCCATTTTTTTAACCGAAATTTAAACAGATTTCATTCCGAAGTAATACATATTGAAGAAAAATTGAAATTTGTTTTAAAAATAAATTAAAATGGTTATTAAATAGTATTCTAGCTACAGATTTTGAGATTTTTTATATACAGTTAGAATGGAGTACGTCTAAATTTTAGGTATGCAATTTTCAAGTCTTTAACCCTAAAATTAATTCTTTCATGACCCAAAGTTCCAAAAATTGCTAAATATACACGGAGAAAAGAATTTCAAAAATTGTTTTCGTTTTTCATTGTTATATAAGTTGTTGGTGAATTTGGGAATTTTACCAAAATCGTATTTTCACCGTTCGTATGTAATTATTTACATATATATATATATATATATGCGTTTATTGAAAAAGTAAAAAAAATTCGAAATATGACATCTTTAAACTAGATTTAATGTAATTATTGAAGTACTGCTTCTTATAAAGTTTTTGGGTACAGACATAAAAAAAAAAAATACAACATTGTAAAACTTAAACATTCCTCGCTTTGTTCACAAATTAATTTTTTTTCTGTGTAAAATAGTGGTTTTAATAAAAATTTATAGCAATGACTTTTTTTCTTAGCCATCTAGTAACAATGTAATTAAAATCAATCTACTGAAACAAAAAGGCATATATATATATTATGTACGTTTAGTCCAAATCTGTCACACAATTCCACTTGTGAAATATTTATTAATACATACAAAACAGCAGTAAGTATAAGAATCATACATATTATAATATATATATATAATAATTAGTTGAATTACTCGGCTTCGAACGGAACAGTCTTACAACATTGAAAATAGCCATTACGGAATAGTTTGGATAGTCTTAGATTATTATTTTTGGTTATAAAAAAAAATATAAATCAAAAAACAAAAATATAAAAGAAATAAATAAATAGTCTTTAATAAATCTTAACACTTTATGTGCTTAGTCTGTATTTTATGTTATGTATTTTATTCAATCCTGACAAACAGTAATTTCTAGTGAATCATATCTCTAGGACTATAATATTTTCATAATCATAGATAAACGTAAAGATATTATGGAATCTATCTTGTTATTCCTAACGAATACGTCGAGTATCAAAAAAATGAATAATTTAAATTATTTAGACCAAAAATAATATTCTTAATTATCTAAAATTAATAATAATTTAGCACTAACCATTATCACTATGGTATCATAATTTTTTCAGGGAAATTAAATATAATTACACCATGTTTATTGTTAACAAATCTGGAGTACCCGTTTTAAGATTTGAGCCTAAAACGGATATGAAGGTAATAATATTTATTTATATATTTTACGCCGGATGGCATTTGACATAAAAACGAAAATAAAACAGCAACATTATTTAAAATAAATAATTTTAAAATGGTAAATTAAATAGTCATTGAGGTAAATATTAAGGTAGATTTTAGATTCAAAGGTAGAAAACATATTCAGTATATCAACATGAGAAAAATAAGTATTAGAGGAAAGATTAAAAGCCAACTTAGAAGGTCTATACGTCGGGCGCCAACTTTGTGGTATACGTCAATGTAGGTTTTAACGTATATGGAAACACAATTTAATAAAACAAATCTTAATACAAAACACTTAAATACAATCGCAAACGTATATCAATATAAAACATAAGTATTATATCTCGCCTTTTCGGAAGTCTCTTGCGAGTAACTCCTCGCGAGCAAGACTGAACATAATACCATAATATTTTTATTATCGGTAATGATTTTAAAAAATGCAACATCGACAATTTATAAGTTTGACGGATGTTATGACATTTCTAGGTTTATTAGTATACACGTCAGCATGTACACATTCATAAACATAAATACTCATATAGTAGTATATATAAATAGTTTCGCCGTACCTACTACAGTATATTGTATAATAATAATAGATAAGAAAATAATAGTCAGTAGATACTATATTATAGTAACTTCAATTCATACGAGTAGCTCTAGATGATTAGATGTTATTTATGGAGAAGATATTTTGAAAAAAAAAGTATAAGATAGGTTTCTAATTAATTTTATACACTTAACTTTAACTAACAACTCTGTTTCGAAATGTTAAAAATTAAAATATTAAAATATACATTATACACATAAATAAATCAGACCCAAAGAACTTGTGTCTAGTTGAACATGTGAAATGTAAATAGCAAAAACTATGGGAGGAATAAGAAAATTATTATTTGTATAGGAGCCGGTTAAAATTTTGCTCTGTCTAATAACACTTGAAATGACGCCACTGATTGTCCGTAATATTTAATAAATACCTAAATAAATACTGAATGTGGATGTACCTACCTAATCATAATACATTTTCTTATAATTATAATGTTTATTAAAAATTAATAGTTTTACATAATCTTATTCCTCAAACTCAGGTTTATACTTTCACATATCAGCGAGTTATATTATGAATCTTGGTAGCTACGACAAGCATAGATACCAAATTATTGGACGGGTTGAGCCTATATAGCCGGCTTGCACCAGAGACCAAGACGTCAACAACGAGAAATTATTTAATATTTATTATCATATTTTTGTTCGTTTAAATTACTTATTATAACAACCTATTGTGGAACTGAATATTTAATCAAATTGAACCTTATATAATACATTGTGTCGAGTACGTATATCTCATAGTAATGAATAAAAAAAACCGTCAGATATCCGTAGAATTTTTCATAACTGTATTTCAATTTATATTGATACATTCGGGCAAAGTTTCATCAAAGGCATAACGATGTTTAATCGGACTTTCAAACATATTGACCTGGCAACAATGGTTATATAAAATTTCAAGAACAATAAGTCTGAGCAACTTCATGTCACTCTAGTCTAGTTACTCATATTATGTGCAGATTACCTACTATATTTTATTATGCATTTTTATTTTATGACCATATTATAGTTAATGATTAATGTATTTCAAATTATCAGATTTTCGTGACGTTTTTTAAATTTTGATTGAATTCATATTGATGTGTATTCTTGTAATATTGTGTAAAACTCGATATATTTAGACGAAAACCAAACAAGTCAAAATTCGAGTTCTTGTAAAAATCCGAAAATATTATGTTTGATCAAATTTTGGATTATTTATTATATTAATCTATTCATCAGAAATACTTATGTGGTAAACAACTATGTTCTAGAAAGCGAATGCCAGTTTAGGCCGTATTTCCGGTAAAATACATAAAATGATGTATACGAATAATTATTGCTCTCAAAAATCATTTTACTAATGAGGTGTTGAACTCAAAAAAAATTTCATTTATAAGGTGTCACAACTTACAAGTCGTTATACTTACAATAAGTTGCACTTACAAGGAGGTGCACCCAATAGATGTTGCACTCATACCAGTAAATAATAATAATATTTGAACAATAATTAAATCACCGAAATAACATATTATATTCATTTATACAGTACCGGATCTATGTAGGGGAGGGGTATAAATTACGCACTTCACCCAGGCACTATTCTAGTGACACCGCAAAAAAGTAAAAATATTTATATTTTTGGAACCTAACCATTTTTCTAAGCGATTATTAAAATTTATTAATGAACGTTTTATTTCTTATTAAAGTAAAAATAGCCCCAGGTGCCAAATACTCTAGATCTGGCACTACATTTTTAACTTTTTTTTTTTTCCAGGAAATAAAAGAATCGATTAATAAATTGCTTGAAGAACCAACACCCGAAAATGATCAAGAGCTGGAGAAAGATAAACATGAAGTATAAAAAAAATATTTTAATATTTAGAAATTTTTTCCGTTTGAATCTCATTCTAAACACCAATAATTCCCAGTTATATCAAATCCAAAAATATGAAGTGAAAGTGGGGAATTTCCAGTTTATTAATACACTGAAGTAGCCTCAATTCATCTATTATGCTACGAGTCTTTTCCCGTTAAACCTAAATTAAATATCATGATTTCAAAAATGTACCCCTCATTTTGGGATTTTTGGAGGAATCTACCAGGCTCGTATCTCTCAAAAAATCATCAACCATCTCATTTTGGAGGTTTTGGGGAAACAATCAGGCGTACCTATTAGAAGACTTTTAATCAAATATTTTCGGTTTGAACGGTGTTCAATTGACCAATAATGCCAGAGTTATACCTAAACCAAAAATATAATGGGGAGAGGAGATTTGAGTATGTTATACACTGAAGTACCTTCTACCAATCTGCTGTATCCCGAGTCCTTTAAAGATAAAACTGAGTTATATTCTTACCACGGTTTGAGGTGGGGTAGGAATATTTACTAGGAATATGTTACCGAGTATGCAAATATAGGTACTGAAATTTTATTTTTACTTCAGGGGTTATGATAATCCTAGGAAAATATTATTTGTGGTATACATATACTACTATTATATTACTGAGAGGTAAAAATATACTTGTATAACCATACATCCTTGGCCCCGGTATGAATATCCTATTATAATTTATTACCGGGGACATAGATATACTAGTATAATATAACCGGAAAGTAATAATATAGTAGGATAATCATACATCCCCGGTGACCGGGTATGATTTGACTGTGACATCGGCACTGCATTATTAATCTTGCTTTTTTCCAGAAAATAAGAGAAGAGATTCCTGATTTGAATGTAACATTACCGTCTGAAGAATCTGAAGAACATCAAGTGCCGCAGAAAAAAAAAAAAAAGGGTGTACTTCGCTCTTTGAGTATTAATTGGGGTGGAAGCTTTTCACGTACAGGATAGGATACATTTTGTGGAAGTATCGGATTTGAAACCAATGATGAATCATTGCATTCCAAAAAAAAAAACACAGCTTCAGTGTATTATACATAACTATTAATATTAATGATGTTATTCAGTAAGTTCAATATTATATCAAAATAGTAATCGTAGAGAAAAAATACGATTTAGTTTGACCTTATCTATATTATAAAACATAATATTTATTTAGAATAGCTTAATTCTTCGGTATAAACCTAAAATAAAAAAAGTATATATATATATATATATATATATATATATTCAATATTGTGCCTTGTATTAGTATATTATATAAATTGTAGAATGAATGAAGAATATTGAAAAATGTAGAATATGAATCTAAAGATGTTATTTGTTTTAAAAATTAGTCAATATATATTTATAATAATTATATATATAGTTTACAAGACAATCTAAATTTAAAAAAATGTAGTAATAAATAATAAGTATTAAAGATCATACAACAAAAATAGCGTTCTTTTTTTTTTTATTACGTATTATTGTATTAATACGTATTCGTAGCGTATTATGTATAGAAAAAATGCAAAAAAAAAAATTTGTTCACAGTGAATCGTTTTTGAGTAACGGCGTTTTAATAACTACTCATGACGTCATAAGATCATACACAACAGCAGAAGCCTAATCTTTTAGCATAGAACATAATAGAAATGTCACCTAAGGTGATAACAGTTTGTTTACAAAAACTGAGGACCGACCTTGAAGTCATCATCCAACGTAAAACTAAGGACCCGCCCTGAAGTTAGTAACGATAATTCCACTATATATTATATATATTTATACACATTGATTAATGCAAGCATCTTTAAATCAATGATTACAGTACAATTTCTGTTATCAAAATTTGTCAACAGCTATTATTTTCAACATCCAAGGTCACCCAATTACTTTATATACATAGCTTTGTTTTTAGGCTCGTTTCACCCAAACCACTTTACGTATCACCACAGAAAAGTCGTAGTGGCGTTACAAAATCCATATTGTTTTTACACGCGCACCTCAATTTATAATTTTTACAATTATAAGATACTGTAAAAATATTTACGTTATCATATAATTACCTACTATTTATACTGTTGAACCAATAAGGGGCTAAATCTATTTCATTTTTATATACATATACCTACATTACCTACCGTTCTTGTGTTGATGTGAATTATTATTTATTATTATTATTATTATTATTATTATTATTATTGTCCCGTATTTAACCGGTACCAGCAGGGCCGCAGCTACACATTTTTCCAGGGGTGGCAACCTATAATTGTGCCGCCCCCCCCCTTCCATAACTTAACACCTGCAAATTGAAAATAATTTTTAGCCCTACTCCTAAATCAGCTTTTGAAA
>JAIPRL010008121.1:0-21209 GCA_025469235.1 Pemphigus obesinymphae | reverse complement strand
GTGTAGTGTGATACAGTCTACACTAGTGTAGTGAAAACAAATACAATAGATGGAAAACGCTATGAGATACTAATCTCGTGATTATAATAATATCAATTTACGAGTAATGTAACTTCTGCTCATAGATGGCGAAAGTTTTGCTAGATTTTCCTACGACCGCCATTAAGAAACATTTTGGTTCCGCTAATATATCTTTCGATACCAGTCCATAGTATCTTAATCCGTGTTATTTGCTAATTTTATTCATAACATCTGCTAATGCTATTGCTATTTTAAAATAGCAGTGAAAAATAGTAGCAATTGCTATTTTTGTAAAAACAGCTGATTATATGATGCCAATAATATGCTATCATGTGTTTTTAAATTTCTGGTTTTATCAGCAGTTAATACTTAATAGCAATGACAGTGTAGAAGTTTAATCATTTTCGTTATCCGATCTGGGTTTTGTCGACGGGCGGAGTGTTTTTTTTTTTTTTAGCTGATGGTTGACGTAAAATATAATATACTCTCATGCCCCTCATCAACAAAATCAATTTATAGTCTCGAGAAACGAGATAATGATTAAACTTCTAAAAATGAACTATTTATGCTTTATAGGATACAGAACAATAAAATTAAGAGGCTCAGAGCGCCCATTTATAAGGGGTTTTATGTAGGCAATTTTAAGAAAAATAAAAATAAAAATTTAAAAATGTTTATAATAATGCATTTTAAAAATAAATAATAATCATTATATATTTTTTTATTGTGGTTGTTTTTTATGAATTTATAAAATGTTATTGAAAATATTTCAATTCAATATTTATTTACTTTTGCATTTTACATTTATAACAACATAAAAACATCGTTGAAAGATGAAACAAAAATTAAAGATAAAGAACATTATGTAGCGCCCTACGTAGCTGTTTTGTGTCATGTGCATTTACACATATTTTATGAGTTATTAAAAACTGTTTTGATTTTATTTAAATAAATACAACTTGAAAAAATTTAAATATCGTAAAAAGTACCTAGGGTACTAGATAATGTTGTTATCTATAATTAATTTTTTATTCATATTTCTATGATGTTTATAAATTCTTAAAAATGAGAAATGCTAACATGAGTTTTTCATTGAAAATTGTTTATTTTAATTCTCAATACACAAAAAATAAATCAATGTCTTAATGAGGATTTTTAGTGCTTTGTAACTATTTACTGAATTATTCGTTACAAAATAAATTTATAACAAATGCATAGATAATAAGGAATAATTTTTAAACAGGGAATAATTTCCTTCTGTTTTAGACTATATATTTGAAATTAATTAAGAAAAGTAGGTATTTTTAAATTTTTAGTACCTACATAAAAATGTTATATAATATTAGTTTAACTTCTAAATGTTTAACTAAGTAATGAACTATGACTATTTTGATTTTTGTTGCAATATTTTTTAATTTCTACAAATTATTCTGTACAGTTTTGAAACTCTTAATCATAATTTGATATGAAAATCTTAATATTTTTAGGCTGATAAATAACAAAACTATTATTTATTATCCATCACATTTAAAATACGTTATCGTTGTTGTTCTGTTTTTTTTTTTTTTATTAGTACAAAATAGTACCTTAGTCAATTTGTTACAAATTAAATTTGTTTTATTTTTCACAACAAATTTAAAAAATTATCTTACAACGTTCAAGCTTGTCGGGAGGGATATCTTTTCTATTAATTATTGATTGTTTGGAAACATTGCGAACTGTTATTATTTTAATTCTATCATGATCATAACAAACTACAATTATGTTAAAACAACCTTAAGGTTTAAGGACCTTTTACGGTTAACAACGAAATTTTTATGAGGTTTAACATATCATATTTATCAAAAACACAGAAGAAAATTGCATATTGTATCATATTTCCAAGGAGAAGGTATCTCACTCTATGACAAGTTTTTTAAACCTAATCAATTAAAAAAGTTAAATATAATAATTTAAAAAAATTAATTATAATATAATTTAATATAATAGTAATTAAAATAAATATAAAATTTATATTGTGATATTAATTTTTATTAAAATATGAATTTTATCGTTTTAATTTAAAATAAATTGTTTGACTGGAGAATTGAGAAATTATGGGAGGCAAAGTCTCCTACATCTCACTTTCAATATAACATCCATTTACTTCCATAAGAAATTCTGGTAAATGGGTAAAACTAGTTCAAGCCCCTTTTTATATGAATAGGTCATGTATATATATAAATAAATAAATAAATATATGTATTACATATGCATTATACATATTATGTATATTAATATGTTTCATGTTAATGTATACATATAAAATATCAAACAATAAATACAAACAATAAAATTCCATTTCTAGACAAGAATTATCATGTTTATTAAATGTACCAACTCTTATGCTTACAAATGAATTTAATTAATAGAGCTCAATAAAGCTCAAAAAAGCTTAATAAAGCTCATTCTACCTCAGTTTATCATAGTTGATGCATTGTCTGTGGTAGTGTATCTAATTCGATAATTTGTTTGTGTTTTGAGTGATATTTTTTATTTCAACATGAATCGTAAAACGAGTGATATTGTAACAATGTGCAAAATGTAACATTTGTAAAAAAAAGTACTCGTTTAAAACAAGTGTCACTAATTTAAAAACACATTATTCTACCAGTCATTGGATACAAATAAATACAGCGAGACAGATATGTCTATTTTCAAATTCTAAATAAAATATAATAAGTAGGTATACTCGCTAAAAGTATTATTAAATAAAAAAAATTTTCTCTGTAGTCGAATGAAGTTAACGAAGAAATCGTAGACGATCCTTAAAATCCTCAAATTCCTATTGATCAATTGCTCACAACTTATTTTAATGTTTAAACTCTAATTCTAACTGCACTTGATCAAAATCCAACTTCATCGACATCTATTCAAAATCCAATAGCTAATATTCGTAAAAGAAAACAAACCAACATTTCAGTGTATGTTCTTAAAAAAAATGACAATTGATACGCAAAAGAAAATTGACAATACTCTTTTAAAAATGATGACAAAATATTTTCAACCTTTTTCAATATTGGTAGATGAAGGCTTTAAAGAATTTGTTCAACTGCTAAATCCTTCATATAAAATTCCAAACCGCCATACATTGTCTAAAATTCAGATACCAGCACTGTATCAAAAATGTTTAAATGAAACGAAGGATTTTGTTAAGTCTGAAGTTATTAGTGGTTGTACTACAACAGATACAGATTGTTGGACATCCAAAAGTAATGTGGGTTACAACGCAATAACGTTCCATTTTATTGATGAACATTTTGACTTGAAATCTGTATTGTTGGGCTGCCATGAATTTTCTGAAAACCATACAAGTTTAAATTTAAGTAATAAAATAGATATGATCTTAAAAGAATGGGACATACAAGATAACTATTTTCGCAGTATCGAATAATGCAAGCAATATAAAAAGGGCTTTATCCATACTTCAATTAAAGCATTTTGGTTGTTTTGCTCACACATTGAATTTGATTGTTCAAGGGGCTTTAGCATTAGAATCTAATCTTCTAGAAAAAATTTAAATGATTGTGACACATTTCCGAAAAAGTACATTGGCAAATAAAAAACTAAGTAACTACCAAATAAGTATTGAGATAAAAGAACCAAAAAAGTTACTTCAAGACGTCAGTACTCGTTGGAATTCAACACTGTATATGATAGAGCGTATGATTGAACTCGAAAGTTCCATTCGTGGCACTCTTGGGCTCTTAGATAATCCTCCTGAAGGACTAACTGTAGATGAGTGGAAAATAATCAAAGATATTTCCATAGTGTTACGTCATTTTGAAGAGGCGACAAAAGCTGTAAGTGGAGATAAATATATGACAGCCTCTATAGGTTTAGTATTGGCACAAGGCCTTAAAAATGTATGCGGTGAATTATTAAAACAAAGTTACCATCCAAGAGTTAATAATGTTTTAAAAAAATTACTATCCAGTACGTAAGATGGAGATTGCTGGGGTAACATTATTAATAGTAAGACTTTAGTCCGTTGTACATTCCTCGATTCACGTTTCAAAAATGTTCCGTTTACAGAAAGTCACCTACAATCAATAAAAACTGACTTTACAGAACTTACATCATCAATAATAGCATCCAACAGGCTGGGTAATGAAGAACAACCAATTTATACCACTAAATCATCCGAAAATGTAAAAGGGTTTTCTATTTGGAGTTGCATTGATTCCAAAGTGGCCCAAATTCAACCAACAGCGACCAATACATCTAGGGCTATAATAGAAATACAGAGGTATTTAGAAGATACCATACAGCACCGTAATACTGATCCGTTAAAATGGTGGAAGGATAATAAGCACAACTACCCATATTTGAGCCAATTTGCCAGAAAAACACTTTGCCGTCTTGGCACATCGGTGTCTTGCGAACATGTGTTCTCAAAAGCTGGGTTGTTGATCAGTGACCGTCGAAGTAGGCTCAGTAGCAATATGGTAGAAATGTTTCTTTTTTTTTAAATCAGAACAGATAAGTATAGATTATTGTTTTGAAAGTAATAAATTATAAAAAAATTCTGTAATTTGTATTTATTTTATTTACCTACTTAAAATTCAAATAATTAAATATTTGACAATTAATAATAATTAAATAATATTAATATTTTTAAAAATTTGATTCGAGTTGAAATTCGTAGGTATATTGTAAAATCATTAAATAATTTTAGGTGTACTCACACGTGTTCATGTCTCATATATTGTGAATATTCAATATTCACATTATTCACTGGTCACAGTAACTTTTTTAATACACGAAATGACGAAACTTGTTAATTATGACAAGTTACTTAAATAACATTATTTTGTCATGAAAATAACCATAACTATTATACTCGGAATATCCTATACGTATTACGTATGTGTTATAATAGTATTAATATTTAGTATTTAGTGTATTTGGTATTAATATAATATATATATATTTATATATATTATATTCTGTGTTTTGTGAATTTCATCAGCATTGATAACAGAAGCAGATTATCAATTTTACAATAGCTGCTATTTTTCATTAGCAATAACCATATTATATAATATGACAGTGTAGGAAAATATAAGAAAATCCAAAAACCTAATATACGAATTTTAGCAATCACCGCTATTATTTATATTAAATAGCAGACTGCGACTGCTATAGTAAAATAGCAGTGCTAATATATCTGCTACTGCTATTTTTACCATCTTAATCATTGATTACAGTCTACAATATTATTCACCATCGTGTGACAAATCGTCTATAATATCGGATATTGCGTATGTAGTTGAATCACAGAATAGATGAAATGTGGCTATTCTGTGGTTGAATATTTGATATTTTCCCTATCACCGTGGACAATATCGATATTGTGGAACTCCCATGGCCTACATACAATAAATATTTCAGTATCGAAAAAATTTTTATCTCAAGGGCAAATTATGTGTGAAATCAAATTACACATATATTTACTGCATAAAGAAGCAATTCAAATTAAAAAAAAAAACATATTACAGTAAGTACAATTATGAATTTACAAAAAACCTAATAAATAATAATAATATTTAAAAGTTAATATGAGTATTACGTGGGTATTTCCCTAACTATTCAACCCATTAGAGGGCGTCTATTAATTAGGTGATGCGATTTTGGTGATTTTTCGACCCTTTCCCCTCCCCCTCATTGTGAGATATCATGATATTTGGCTCGACCCCCTCCCCAACAATCACACGTGATATTTTTCATAATGCCTATTTTTAGTGTAAATCCGTTAAATACTTCATTTAACCCAGTTTTCCCGCAATTTCACAGTTTCTGTCGGAAAAAAAAATTGCGTGATATTTGCCGAAACCTCCCTCTCACAAAGTGAGATTGGGTGAGAATCATTTAGACCCCCTCACCCCCTAAACGTCTCACGTAAAAATTGAACGCCTCCTTATTAGTCGTATTACCCATTTTTTTTTTAAACTCCATATATCTACATTTCATCAATTACAAAATATATTAATATTTTATCAACTAAACAGTTAGAATTTTTTTCCATTTCATACCATATGGCAGTGGCGTTATTTATAATTACAAAATGTGTTACATATCTAAATACCTACATATTTGAAAGGATAAAATTTTAATTTTTTATATCATAACGTCTGCAGTAATGGATCAACAAAATAAAATAATTGAAAAGGTTTTATCTCATACCCACAAATTAAAATAGTATCTTTATCGATATGATCCGGATAAGAAATCACTTATTGTAAACGGAAGCTATAATATATTTTTAAAAGGAATATTAATATTATAATATAGGTATTGTATATTATATGATATATTATTAATTAGTTAAAACCTCAAATGTGAAAAATTTTATCAATGTTAACATTTTATACAAAAAAAAAGTAATTTCATTTGTAACTTCATTACTTTTTAAGTAATTCAAATACAACATTTTTTTTAAGTAACTTGAAAGTAATCCAATTACTTTTATTTAATGTAACTTGTAACTTAATTCAATTCCTTTTTAAAAGTAACTTCCCCAACACTGTCAATATGTTTGTATGGATACCATTGGTTCACTTTTATTATTAGTTTTTAATATTTGTTGTTGACGACATTATTGACAAGAATTAAAAAAATTTAAAACGTGCAAAATTGGTATGCAATACAGATATAGTATACCCCTGATTACAACCTATTAGTGTATCACTAAAAACAAATTGCATTATTGTCACAGAATATCATATCATACTATATTATCATATTTAACTGGATTATCTCGAACAAATGAATCGAAAAACTATAACTTTGTATCACAATGTATTTTACCTACTTAATTTACTCATATCTTAATCTGTATTATATATTTTATACTATTATTTTTCATAGAAAACACGCATGAGCAAATTTTTGCAGACAATAAATTTTTGTATCAATAATATAAAATATAATATATTATAAACATTATAAAACAAGTGAACCCAGTAACAAACAAAAAAAAAGAGTCCGGGGTGATATATCACCCACGTCACCCCCGTTGTTACGCCACTGATTCATAAATAGTTCGAAATTCTAAAATTTGATTTTTATAAACATAATACTAAATGGTTATGGAACCAATTTGGAAATCGTTTTTTATCCAATGATAATGATAATGAAAAATATATAAAATATATTAATTAAAATATATTAATAATAAATTAATTGATTTAAAAAATAATACTTCTAATGTTGTATGATTATATCCAAACATTTTCCATTTAAAAAGTGTTTATTAAAATGTAATAAATACATTAGTAATAAAAGATCTTTTTGTGGTATCGTTGAGCCAAGAGGGAGCTGTGGCTTCACTACATCTCTTATATTAGTTATAGGACATGAATGGGCCCAAATAAATGGACCTGATTTAATCCAAGATAAATTTTAATTCGGCAAAATCCGAAATTTGGAAAATCATATACCTGACCTATATCCGATGCGACCCAAGAGAATCGTGTTTAACACTCGACCCGATCAAACCCGACCGGAAATTCTGAAAATTCAACCGCATTCTAACATTTTACTAATATAAAATAATCGTGCATATTGATGACATACCCATCGTCGACAAACGCATGACAAAAAATAGAGGTAGGTATAATATTATATCCACAACTTCGTGATGCTCACAGTTTAATTAAAATTTTCGACTTCATAAAACAGTTTCAAGGAATAGATGAAAAAAAAAAATATATATATATATATATATATTTAAAAGTAAAAAGATCGATTAAAAGTAGAGTTGTTTATGAATTTACATCAATTTTCAATATCGTTGTAAGATCAATTACTATGATGGATAAAAAAAAAATAGATTTCGAACAAAACCATTTAATAAAAACCAGCATTTTAAAAAAAAAAAAAAAATGAAAGAAAATACCTTTAATATAGATAATAATTTATAGAAAATAATTTAATATATAGACATATAGAGTGGACGAATTATTTTCATCGGGTTGGATGCTGGGATGTGGTGGATATATTAAATTTGAAAGCAATTATACTAAATAATTTCTTTCTTCAGTAAAACGAGTCCGAACAGATCATGAAGTAATATACATATAATTATTACAGGAAACCGTGATAAGTTTATTTATTATTTTCCAATTTATAACTATTATTAGATATAATCGACAGTTTATTCTTTAAAGGAAATTACTTGAAAAATAAAATAAAGTAATATCTTTAAAGTACTATAACTAGATTAAATTTTCTACGGGAAATTATGCTTTATCCGAAAATTTCTATTCAACTTTATTTACCGGAAAAAATTTATAGATCTAAAAAAACATAGTATTGTATACAGACAATGTTTTAGACATTGCTTGATTTGCTCAGAATCTAAAAGAGAAAATGTAAATATTATTAATTTTTTTTTTTTTTTACATAATAATATAGTATCTATAGAATATTTATTATCTACAGGAATTAAATCAAATTTTAAATATTATAATATATTTAGATAAATAGCATTAAATAAAATAAATTGGTAAAATACATAATCCTTGATAAAATTTTTAAAAAAACACGACATCCCTATCTATTATTTTTATCAAAGAAGCTAATGTACCTACCTATTATCTTATTAATTTTGTGTGTTTATCAAAATAAATACAATTTTGTTTAAAATTTAAAATAATTATAGACCTATACAATAATATAATCAACTTATCGACCAGGAAATTTGACTCAATCATTACATTTTTAGCCATTTTTCCGATTGGAATAGTGAATGCAAGAACAGAATAGAATATATAGATGACTTTGAATTTGGTGACTTTTGAAATTTTACGATAAAAAAACTAAGGTAAAACTACTTAGAGACGTCGAAAACCGAGTTAAAATGGTCATTTCCTCCATCATTCTTTAAAGAATAGTTCGACAATCCTTCTCAGAATATGTGTCAATATAAATTTACTTTTACCTAAGCTTACACAGTCAGTTATTAAATTCAGTTTTACACAACTTAATACAATGAATGTAGTGATCAAATTATTTTTGAAAACATTAACCGGAAACCGGCTATGATACAAAAAAAAAAAACCGATCGTACCAGCTGGTAAAAAAAAACAAAAATAAATAACACGCAATATTCCTCTTAGCTATATGATCGGTGTTCGGGTTGGCTGGATTTTAACATTCAATCGCATTTTTTTTAAATTACGGAAAAATTGTAAAAACTAGTGAAATGTAGTACTTTAGTAAATAATATTTGATATGAAATGCATGTCCCCGAAAAAGTACAAAAAATAAATAAATAATTAAACGCAACTTTATTATAATATAGTTCGTATAATGTTGTCGAATTGTTTTCATTTTGTTTCCTGTTTGTCGCAGAATTGTGGAATAAAATAACTGTTGCTGTTTTGTCAGCCTAAATATAGTATACACCTATCATTAGATTAAAAGATGCGAGTAATTATACATAAATAATAATTATTATTATTATTAAATTATTGTCTCCCTCCAAATAAAAGGGCAATTCTTAAATACGTCACCGAATCATATCCAGCGGCTTCGCTTGAAAATCATGGTTTACCAAATTTATTGCTATCTATGCTCTTAATAAAAATATCTTATGTAATAGTATATTAAAGTAATATTGTTTAAGTATATTAAATTGCAAAATTGTTTGTTTTTATATTTTCTTATATCTCTTACAAGTAAATATATTATAAACACAGAGCTTTTAGCTGTTTTTTTTTTTTTTTTTTTTTTTATAATTATCTTTTAGAAAATGCATTTTCTGAGGTACTCAGCAGTTTTAATGTACATTTACATAAAATTAAAAATCAAGAATTTTTCTAAAAAAATTGTACAGTTGACTGGTTATAATTAGAAGCACAATTTTATAAGACATTAAATTTTAAAATTTACCAAATGTTTATGACGATTGGTTAAAAATATTTAATCAAAAATCACCCGCTTTAAAATGTAAATAAGAATAGTCTTGATCATTAATTTATGAAAGATGCACTTTTACTCATAAAACGGCGCTCAGTAACTAAGAAAATAGTTTTTTCTGAGATTAACAATTAACATATTCATATTATCACCTATTGTGTTAAATCCGTTTTTATTCAAACTTTTTTATTTAGAAAAATATAAATATTTTACTATTTTTTAACAAATATTAAAATTACGAGTGCCTAAGACATTTTGAAAAGAGAAAATAATTTTATTGGTTTATGAGTAGAGTATTTTCTTTTAATTACCTATAATATATATTTTATTTAAACATTTATACAGTTTTGAACATTTTTTTTTCAAGAGGTATAGTTATACAAATTCTAATAACATTATTTTGTTTCAAACTTTCAATTTGGTCTAAAACACAATTTTAGAAAATAAAAACACTATTCATAAATTTTAATGTTGTAAAATTATAGGTATTTACCAAAAAAGTTCATTATTTTGAAACTTTTTGTACCTTATATATTTTATTTATTTACCATATTATAAATTTATATTTGTAAATGTTAGCTAAAAATTCTAGAAGTGGGATAATTCCCAGTTATGAGAGGTCTCTAATACATTGGACACTACCCGGAAAACTTCCCAAAATACACCACTGGACTCATCTAAAAAATTATTTTAAGTAAATGTATCAGTTTTGTGTACAATTAAAAAAAATTAACTTTAAAAACAAATTTGAATTTACAAAACTTAAAAATTACTTGAAAAACCATTGACTTTTCGATTAACTGAGTTAAATAAACTTAAATTAGGTTTCAAATTTTAACATTTCATTAATCAATTAACTTGTAACTATTTTATGAATAATGTTCTAATTAACTATTGCATACAGACAACCCCTCAACTTCGAAAAGCAGTTGGCAAAATTATGTTCAGTTGATAAATAGCAGAAAAAGTCGATTGCCTTTTTATTTTTTGATTATTTGCGTTTTGAATGAAATATTTTGGAATTTTGTCGGGAAATTGTAATCACGAATGAAGTATTTTTCGGAATTTTAAGTCGGCAAACTAAAAATTATATATTAGGATTTTAGTCGACAAAATGGGAAAAAGTTGATTACCCTTTTTTTTTTTTGCTAATATTATTATATGCTAGTAAGCATTAATTATTTTTTTCATATTTTCACCCCTCCTCACCACAAAAAAAAAAATCTTTCTTCTAGGCGGCCTTGATCGCTGCATAATTTACAATATTAAATATGGTAGTTATACAATTACCTGTATGTTTTGTACATTTTGTACTTATATAATTTTTATTTCGTCCGCCGTTGAAAAAAATAGTTCACATTGATACTCACAAAAATTGGGTTCCGAAATTCCTTCATTCATCAGCTTATATTATAACGGCGTTTTAAATCGGTTATAATAATAATTGTAGAAAATAGACAGAAAAATAAACATAATTTACATAATTATAATATACACTCAAATTGAGGTGTGTCTGTAGTGTGGTTTATTTATTATAGCTTATACACGATACGAATGTGTGGGAGTAAACAACAAACATAATATAATAATTGTAGAGAAATCAATTATATATATGTAGCGGACTACTATTGTAATACATTTATTATAAGTACATATAACTACGAGCAAACATTTTGTCTGTGTAAAATGTTTTTTCATATACAGAGTGATTCACTCCATTTATTAACTTTAATTATGCGCATAAATTATTTTAAAGGATTTCAACCAAGAGGAATGCTATATTATATACGCCAGCTTTTAAGGGGTTCTGTACAGGCAATTTTTATACATTTTTATAAAAACTGAAAATCCGACAATTTAAAAATATTTAAAAAGTAATTTAATAGTATAGTCACAATATTCGTTAGAAATCATGTTCACTACGACTTCTCGTTTTGTTTTTATTTTTACAAAATTGAGTACAATATTATCAAGAACTATTGTGTACTCTTAACTACTAAGAACTATTATGAAGTAATAACACACTAGAAATTTATTTTATTTCAATTATTTTAATTCATAGTTCTTGTTATTTTTTTATTTTCTTTTTTTTTTTTTTGTGATAATATCTAAGTCAAAATTCCAATGACTAGAGTACCTATTTGGAAAAAATTTGGTATTTTTAACACTTGGCCATTTCATCAGAATAATATCTATATATATATATATCTTGTACCAACACTGGACGTTGGTATGTTGCCCGCTTTTTTTAAGTTTTATATTTAATTTAAGTTTACGTTACTTCGGAGCAGAGCGAAGGATCTTTTGTCTGTTCATTGTTCGAATTTCAATGTCTTTATATTTACACTTTTCGAAAAACGTTGTAACCTTATTATCTTATTTTCATGACCTGAAAATATTGAATCAGAATGTTGAATTTATTTGTAAACCTACGTGTTTATAGTTAATTTTTAGTATTTAGTTGCATAGTTTTAAAATGTTTTAATAAATAGTTTATAGTGTTTATCTCTTGTAAATTACAGCGAATGCCTAAAATATTCTTAAAGCCCTGTTTATTTGTATAAAAGTTTTTCGAAAAATTATTGAAATTATTAAATTATTAAAATTATTAATTTATTTAAATTAGTTTATGGAATAAGTCACATTTGAATTGCTCATACTCTATTTTACATTATATGAAAATTTTTATTAATTAATAATTAATTAAGGTTAACTCAGAAAAAATAAGACAATTATTTTTTTTTTTAAATAAAATGATATAAATATGGAAATTTATTTTTTATAAAATCTAGCTTTTGGTAAAAACAATTCTACTTAGTCGCAGCAGTGAAAATGTAAATATGTAAAAATCACTTAAATATAAACAAACAATGTAATTTTTTTTAAACGGAAAATATACAAAAAGGTTTCGATCAAGTCAAAGTTGTTTGACATACGTGAAAAAAATGTTCCTATCCATATAGTACTCAAAATTGCATTAATCATACACGAAAATGTACGTTTTCCTTGCAGATAAAACATACAATAAAAAATTCAAAAAACATACATAAAAACATGTACCTATCTATAGTACCTACTCAGCGTATTAATATACATCATAAAATGTGAGTTTCCCGTACATAGTAAACATATAGAAAATAACTCCCAAAAACGTATTTCATAAACGTAAAATAAAATGTGTCTAAACTCCGGAGTGGAAAAAATGTAGATGAAAACTTCTACGCGCCAAAACGAGTTTGGTTGAATCCAAAAGAAATCTCGCAGGATAAAAAATATAAAAGATACTCAACCGTACACAAAAAACAGTCCAATTACTTGACTTGTAAAGTTCCCTGTTTGCTGGCTCAAACTCGATGACTTCTGTCCGGTTACTCTATTTTCGTGATCGTAGTGGTCTTCGTGTCCCGTTGGTCGTTGAAGTCTTAACTTTGTCATATACGTCAATTTCTCTAATAATAATAATATTATATATTATATACAGTGCTCGGAAGTTGTAGCATTTACGTATATTTTTTTTTTTTTTTTTTTGGATGAATCTTAGAACATCTCAAGTAAGATACAAATTTGTTTCACGCCTCCCTAATTTACGATATTTATTTTGCTAATTTTTGCATATCCTTTTCACTGCTATGGTTGGTGTATGTTATGGTTCATGCATTTTGGAAATAAAAAAAAAAAAAATTCTCATCAAAAATAACGTCATCTGTTAGTATATTTACAGCCGGATAATATGAAATGAAAAAATAAAAATTGGACCAATATCAAAGAAGATATGAGTAAAACAAATTTTGTACCAAAGGGCCAAAAATTTGATAAAATGTTAGCCTGATAATATGTATATATATTTTTTTTTGTTTTTGCTCGTGCGACGTATAACGCAACTTGAGTTGAAATAATAACGTTATTTTCATAATGTGTTAATTTATTAATGCTCAGAATAAACTCAAAAAAAAAACATACATTTTGGAAACCAATTGCCAACTTGCACCCTTAATATCTCTTTCAATAATGACTCAAAATGAGAAAATAAAATTGTTAATATTTTATTTAGGGCTCTTGAACAAAATCAAACCTCCAAAACTTTTTTAAAAATATAAATTTTGATCAGCACAGCAGAAAAAACCCAATCAGTAGTGAAAGGAATATTGACGGTTTTTAGAGCTATTTTGTTAATTTAGGTATGTGAGTGCTACTTTTAGGCATATTTTCATAATTTAATGTATGAATGAAAATAATCACATTTTTTTTAAAGTTATACTTCTTTAGGGAGGGATTGGCACATTAAATTTTTTTTTAATTGTAAATTTATAAAATACAAGATTATTACATAGTATAAAACAATAAATATCCAGTACCTATACCTGCTCCAGTCGGTTCACGTATAATATGCATAAAAATATATATGCGAGTACACTTTGTAAAAATAAAAGTAAAAATGTATTTTTAAAAATAAAATTTCAAAAAAACTTAAATGTTTTTTTTTTTAATTTTCATCTTTTAGTGCTATTTATAGCACTTATTTTGTTGTTACTCTTACCGTTATTATCCTCAAAACACACGACTGATATATATATACCTTTTATATAACCTAGACCTAAGACCCTAAGACCTTAGTGATGGATCTTGTCTCTCGAACGTCAAAATAACACTTGAAGAACCTTCAGCTGTGACAAGGTAGTACCAAGTACAAACTGAGTCCTAAGTAGCAGACTACTACGATTAGCTCAGGTTAGTTGAACAAGAATACTCCTAAGGTTAATAATCAAATAATATCAAATCAAATACCTAGGTATTATTACGTATTTTTATACATAGTCCGACAGTTATTGTCAGTTACTTTTTAAAAGTAACTAAGTCACATTACTAGTTACAAAATTAAAAGGTAACTAAATCACTTTTTCGTTACCTAAATACCAAAGGCAAAAGCGTTACATTACTTTTTCAATTCAAAAGTACCTAGTTACAATGACGTTACTTTCAACATTTTTAAATATGTAGAAATAATAAAATTAAATGTCAAAAATATCTTTATTTTTTTCTGATAGCCGAATATCATAAAATTCAATATCATGCCTACTATAACTTATTATATAAATTCATAAAATCGTTAAAATATCTACTTTTCGCAGATAAGATGGGTCGTCGACAGTTTTAGACGAATTTATTAGAATAAATTGTATTTTTTATTTATAAACATGTAGCGCGTTATTTTACAAAGTTACTTACTAACGTAGTTACTCTTACTTTACTACAAAAATTAAATAACAAAGTTACTATAAAGTTACTAGAAAATGTAACTACGTTACAGTAACGAGTAACGTCCATTACGTTACTACCTAACACTGGTTATTGTTGATTTGATAACTATATTTTTGTTTAAAATACGTTTAGAAACCGAGAATTTTGCAGACTCACAGATTTGGCTTTTCCAACTTGTTAAAATTTGTAACCCCACTATTTCCGAGATACGAACATTCCCAAAATGGGTGGGGGCAGTCTCCAAGTAAAAAAAATCATTCGAAAAAATTTGTAAGTTATCATAATATGTTATTTGTAACCAACGTTTTAACATTTGTAACCTCACGGTTCTATGATATGAGTATTCATAACTTCAGAATACAATTGTTTAGGTAGTAATTACTACAAGAAAATATAGATAGTTGGTACTGCATCTAGGAGTCTTCACTAAAACAAAATGTATCGATATTTAGCACAAATTTGCTGATTTCAGTGTTAAAAATATATTTCTGTAAAATGATTAAAACAAGTTATTATACAAAAAAAAAGTTCTCTTCTTTCATTTGGCATCAGGACTAATGGGTTAGTTAACGATTATGCTAGAAGTCACATCATGCGAACAATATAAATACAAAGATAAATGTTTTTTCCTGTATTTCTATAAAATTTTCAAAATAACAAAATAATTATTAAAATTATTATTACCATAGGAATGTTTGTTAATTAATTTAAACATAATATAGTTAAATGACTTTCAATTGTTTAATTTTTAAATATATTACATTTTGCTTGAAATTGCCTATACTTGACCTCTTAGTGCTCAAAGGTGAAACGACTTTTTTTTTTTAAAAAAAAAAAGTTCTATAAAGGAAAAAAGAAAAATTTTAATTTAAAAATTATTGAAAAAATTTTTTCATACCTTATTATACGATATTTTTAATAATAGGTACATCATGAAAGTTGTTAATAAGTAGTCCACTACCTACTTCTGGGTGAATACTACTTTTTATTGTTGTGTAGTCATCTGAGTAATCACAATATTTGTTAAGAGCTATTGGGAAAATCGTATTTTTTTCATTTTATTTTAATGGATTATAGCTTTTACCGGTGACGGTATTATAACTCAACAGTTACAAATTAACACAATGAACGTAATGTCACAGAAAAATTTACAGGTCATAAAATCATAAGCGCGAATAGGGGGGGGGAGAACTTTGGAGGCTTAGCTCCCCTAAAATCATCCATAGCCTGCGCAAATATAATTGCAATTGAACTTTTTTTATTTTTTTTTTTTGTTTATTTACGTTTTTAGACAGTATTATGGTGTTAAAGCCCCCCCCCTCCCAAAGATTTTAGAGCTAGTTGCGCCACCGAATAACATAGAGAAAAAAAAAAAACGAAAAAATTCGATATGTACGAATTATGAAAGGGAACAATAATAAACTATTCGCTTCCACTGATCCCTGTGATCGGAATTATTTTATAAGACTATTGCGTCATTTAAATATAAATAAAACGTTTCATATTTTAATTTGTTTAAATGGTTTAAAAGAGGGTTACAAATGTTTATATCGAGGCGTATACAGTACGAGTAAAATAAAATAAAATTACATTTTCAGAATACGATCTGTCCCGTTCCCCTGACCCCGGATGGAATGTTATCTATACACGCATACTGAAACATGTGTTAAATTCCTATAATTATTACTGTAATACATGAACGTACATAACAAAAGGAAAAAAAAAAATCTCATCTTATCATCTAAACAGTATATATACACATTAATACTTATACATATTGGAGTCGAGCAAAAGGTCTTCGGAAATTTGCCCTTTTTAAGAGCTGATTACGTTTTACGCTGCTATAATATCGTGTGTTCTCGAATAGTCGAAACGATTATTATTTATTATGTTCTTTTTATCTCCCATCGTATATATTGTCGCGTACATTATACACGTCAATGAAAATGGTTTTTTTCTTTTTAACAAAAAAGTAATAATAATTCCTTAGAAATAAGCTCGAATATAATATGGAAATCGTCAAATAATACAACAGTTCGATATCCGTGTATACTTGGCAATTCGGTTTTATAACTTTCTGCGACGTCCAGTTTTTCAAAATATAAATATTTTTTCCTCCGAGTACTCGTTAAAATTGTTGAAAAAAATCAAATCGTTTTACCTATATAAGCATCATAAGCCGCATTATTTTTTCGGTAAAAAAAATTTACATAGTATTTTTTGTTACCTATCAATTTTACTCGAGTTCGAGCCAGTTAACAAATATTTATAATTATTTTATATTTCATTTCAATAATAATATTTTTTCGAAATTTTGTTAGGTAGTATTAACTTCATATTATAAAGTACCCATCGATAAGAGATTATTTTTTATTATTATTTATTTTCTTTAAAAATAATTATAAAATTAGTAAAATTAAATTCTTTAAAAACATTATATTAGTGATTGGATAAAGATCAATTTGTACGGTCATGATGGAGTTATTATTATGCAAGTATAAGGAAAACCGTACGAAATCAAAATTAATAGAAAATATTGTGATAACACAACAATAAAAAGTAAAACTGATATAGGACTAATATATATTTTTAATTACCTACTTTTAAAATGTACATACTTAAATACTTTAAAATTATTAGATTTTTATATCCGTTGAAAACTTGCCTATATATGTATACAGTGCAGAACCCCTTAAAATCGAGTGTGTAACGTCGTCTTAATATGTTGTTTAGTTAGCAGATCCATAAATTATAATATAGAATAATAACTTATAACTTGACTTTTTTAACTCTTAAACTCGATACTGGCCAGCATTGGTGTACTTGGTAATTTGATTCGAAAAAATTAAAATTAGGAAAATTCTTCAACAAAATCAGAAAATTTTTCCCTCCAAGTATTAAAATCGATGAATAAAATACGACATTTTTGCAATCCGTAGAACTTTATCAGAGTGAAAAAGCGTTAAAAATTGCAGATTTTTTTTGTCTCTATGAATACATTTTGTGAATTGTATAATGCTTTTTGATCCCTTCATTAGAGTTACCTATCGATTTATTCTCTTTGGTAACGAACGTTGAACAACTAATTGAAGTAACTGTCGAGCATTTTATCAAACACCGATGCTTATATAGATGAATATTCTACAGAATTTAAGTTTAAATTAAAATTCACTATACTTGTCTGGGCTAGAATTAAAATGACTTTTAAATTGAAAATAGATGTAAAGAGTTAAACTCATTAAATGTAGATATTTCGCATTGAAAAATAGATAAATTACAAATGACAGTTACTCTCAAAAAAGTAACTATAATAATTGGTATGCGGAAAAAAAAACCCCCGGGAAAAAAAGCCCCAGTCGTAGGAAAAAAAAAAGCCCCAAAAAAGGTTTACCTTATTATTAAACATCACATTTTTAACTATAGGTACCTACATATTAAATTTTATTTATTTATTTATATTTTTTTCATTATATTATATATTTATTATGTGTTTATGCTTTTTCATATAAATATATATACTATATAGATAGTAGGTATCTAATCTTCATGATTATGACTACCTAACCAGAATACTGCTTTGCTTGACTACCTTTTCAAATTTATAATATAGGATTTAAGTTTTAATATATATTTTTCTTGACATATTTTAAACACTATATATACCTCTTTATGAAAATATCCTATATTTAGATATCCGTGTACGATTCCCGACTAATAAAATATTGTCTTTATCTTGACAAATGGCAATCACATATCTAGGTAGGTGTATATGTACTCATTTTTCCAAATTAAAAATGTTCTTTAGTGCCGATTTTCACGGTCTAGCCCGTTTAATTGAAAATCGATTAAAAAATGTATGTTTAAGAATTCAGGCCGACGAAATGAGTAGTATAGATTTTTGGTAATCGGTCAAAAAGTCCGGGGACAAAAAGTCCAATTTCAAAATAGTCAGTCAAAAAGTCTGGACACAATTTTTAACTATATATATTAAAATAAAATTTAAATTAACACATCGAATTTGTAGTAAAAAATTATATTTGTTTTATTTTAATACATAAGTACCTACTAGAAATACTAATTTCCCTTTACTTATTTTTAATACGTTCATATTTTAGTAACAAAATATCATGTACAATTTTATAAAAAGGTTTGGTTAATAATTAGCCTAATATTTGAAATAAAAGACGAAAATTACGCCAATATGTTATCCCAGTTTAAGGTACGTATTACATATCAAAATATATGAGAAAAAAATGTTTTAAATTAAATTAAAAAATTAAGACATTTAAACAATAAAAATCTAGTCAGATATTAATATCACACCAAAATAAATAAAAAAGATAAAATAAATTGAATAAAAACAATAATATATAAATTTCGAAAAAAAAATTAAAAAACTAACTATAGGTACAATATATTTTTTAATTATAAAATTAAAATTAAAATAAAAAAATAATTACAATAAATATAAATTAAATTTTTTAAATAATAATAAAAATATATAATTCGGGCTTTTTGTCCAACTATTTTTAATTCGGACTTTTTGTCTCCGGACTTTTTATCCGGGATTCAGATTTTTTAATGGCTATAGGCCATAGTACCTATATCAGAAAACATAGTTATAAAATTTTGAAACTTTTATAAATTTTTTTTATAACGTGAATTATAGGTATACCTATACCTAATTATTAATTTTTACTAAATATTTACCTAAAAACTAACGAAAAACAATTTAACAATTTTTTTTGTATTCATTTTTAATTATATTATATTTTGTTGACGTGCGTATATTATCAAAATTTCTATTATCTCAAACCGAATAGATTATTATTATTATTATTATTATGTTTATGTTATTATTATTTTTTTATTTATTTTTTTTTTATTAACGACAATCGGAAATTTTGTAAGTAGATATACATATTATAAATTATTGCAATATTATAAATTATAATGTTTTTTGATATAATTCTTGAGCCTAATTACTAATGTCTTAAACTTCCTTGAATTATCACTATTCCAACAGACTTTATTTAATATGATTTTATCATATTACAATTCATAATATATAAATGTATATAATAATATATAATTATAAAAATTCAAACGAATATAATATTATTATATTCGTTTTGATCTTTTCCGGGATTCGTAAAATTAAATTACCATCGCGTTACTTCAAAAATAATGTGTAACTTCCGTTACGTTAACTACCTGCAGTACTTCGAAAACTATAAATACCCACCCATTAAAGTGTACCACGGTAAAGATGTGGTTGCCGTTTATTTTA
Organism: Pemphigus obesinymphae; assembly: GCA_025469235.1. Lineage (NCBI taxonomy): Eukaryota > Metazoa > Arthropoda > Insecta > Hemiptera > Aphididae > Pemphigus > Pemphigus obesinymphae. Next base: position 676 of record JAIPRL010008121.1, on the reverse strand, counting down.
TATTTAAATGACGAAACATGATTTATTTTCATTACAATAAAAACCAAACTTAACTTAATACTCACGCAATAGCGAACGTGCAGCCTTTAAACACATTTCTGGTTTTAAACACTATTGTTTTAAAGTATCGTCCGGTGCTCGAATCGGTGGGCGAGGGTGCGGACGGATCTCCCTCTACTATACCTATTTTATTATATTTTGAGAGCACCCTTATCGATTATTGTTTTTCACAGCATACGAGTTACACGGTTTAAGAGAACGCTCATTTATCGAAAGCCCGAGAGAGAGAGAGAGTTTAGGTTAATATTGTTCGAAAGTCTTTCCATTCTTCTATTTTTCCGTTTCGAGCACGTAATGTACGCGTAACGTAATACCTAGGTAGGTATGTATAATGACCGCGTACGATAAAATTTCGCGAACTGAAAATAATAATACGGAATCCGTTTTTTCCAGGTTTTTGAACATTTATACGATAATGGCCGCCGCTTGGACGTAAAACGACGATTATAATGTCGAAATGTATGACGCACACGTACTATATAATATATTATCATAGATATATAATAATACTAGATAGCCGTCTTTGCCATAATTACCTTAAAATTAGTTGAAGTCAGCCGCCATATGCAATGTAGGCAAAATCGGTAAACAAACGTTATCAATATAAGATTTTATC
>JAIPRL010008120.1:0-21211 GCA_025469235.1 Pemphigus obesinymphae | reverse complement strand
CGTTTATTTGGGAGCAGTGTATAGAATGAATATCAACAAAAAAAAAAAAAAAAAAGGTATTTTCATAGACATGAATTTATTTCAGAACCACACGAATCACAAGGAAAATGTATTTCAGGAGTCAAAGGGTCGAGTTAGGAATCTCACTATGCATTTCAATAGTTCAAATATTGTAGAATTTTTTTGAAACCGCACACCTGACAATTTTTGGAATATAGCCTATCAATCACGCGGATCCCAAGATTTGATTTCCACACTCTGTTTGAGCTTACTCCACACCATTGCCGAGTATAACCGTCCCTCCCCCTCCCTCCCACGTGGAATGTGTGTAAAGGAAGAGTCGTTGGCGGCTGAGGGGGTGCGACTTGACGGCCATCGTCACGGCGATACGACGTGGCGTATAAAAGTCACAGGGCTGTGCGTGGAGCACGACGTCGGAATATAGTCTCTCGCAGTGCCGTACATAAAAAACGAGAGGAATGGGGACGGGGAGGATGATGCTGGATGAGGATTTTCGAAGGGTCGCGAGACCGGAAAACTTGGCGGTGGAACGAGCTGATTTAAAAGTTGCGCGGCCCGTTTAACGGCCTGATAATGACCCGAGTCCTTTCCCCTGTCTTTCGTTTTTGGCTAGTTAACTTTCTGATTATGCACAGTGCCGTGCGTCGTCGAAATCGTCGTCATCCGAGTCGTATATAGTCCCAGCACAGCTCTGTGTTTATAATACACCGTCACCGGACCGATTAATCCGAACGCAAACATCGTAAACCACGTGCTCCCTTCGTCGTACTGGCACTGCGATAACACAATAGGTACCTATATAGATTGGGTTAAGAAAACCTTAGATTATACATGCTAGATTTTTATACGGTTTTTTATACGCGCAATTCCGAAACTATTTTTACTTTCTTGGTTATATAAAAAGTTGACATAAAAAAAAAAAAAAAAAAAAAAAAACAATGTAATTACAAACAATAGATTATTAAAACCCTGACGTTATAAAACTCGAAATATGATTATATAATGTATGTAGTCGATTACTTGGAACAGTGATGTTTACATTATTGTTGAACGGGTGAGATGAGATCAATCGGAAACATTATCTTTAGATCCTGATTTCTCGACTTTGTTCTCATTTAATTCCTTATTTAACATATTTTATACCTTTTCTATACTATATACATAAGTGATATACGAGTATAGGTTATTTTAATTAAATTGGTTGGTTTTTTTTTTTTTTTTTTTTTTGTTAAAAATGACTTCGGAACATTTTTTAGGAAGGTCCTTAGTTGAAATAAATGGATTCAATTCCCGGAAACTATAAATGTTGATGAAACTTGTATATATATATATATACTGGGTAACTTGTATTGGATACATTTCGGTTTTAAACAATTGTTTATAAAAACCAAACCTAAAGCAATTTATTTAAGAAATTCAGTTCTTTAACAAAATTAATACACAATCTCTGAACCAATAACCAAAAATGTAAATTAATTATTGATTTATTGATCTAACTATTCTAATCCAGCTAATAAATAACATTAGACCAACTGATTACTAAATCACTCAAATAAAAATAAAATTTCCCTAAATATCTATTAATAAATCGAAAGATAGTGGAGCTAAAAAATATTTGCTCTAATATTTATGGATTGGATTTTTATTTATTTTTGGAGACATTTTATTTTGAATATACATTTTTTAAAAAGCCGGTCGGTAGGGGGGTGGAAGCATTTCGCTCGTTGGATAGGTGATACGTAGTGGATATATTGAATTTGAAAGCAATGATGAATCATTTCTTTCGAAAAAATAAAGATTCTGAGCAAAACTTCAGTGGATTTACTTAACATTTGACAATTACAGTAGATTATACTAATAATGTATATAAATGATAATATAATATAATATAATGAACAAAAAAAGTTGAAAAAGTGTAAAATATTATTTGGTTATATAGAGAGATTTGAACTGATGACCCCGCGCCATGACAAGTAGTCAGCTACCACTAGACTACGTAGACCTCTGTTGTGAGACATAAAAATATATACTTTTTTAACAAATATGATAAAATCGTTAAATTTCAATTTGATATAAGGTGAAAATCAAGTTCAACCTCCAAATTCTGACTGCACTATTATTTTTTTGATAAAAAATCCATATTTAAAAAACAAAATGCCAAAAATCGAATTTTCTAGTGAAGTAGAAAAGTTATACCTACCTATTATAAATAAATTAAATGTCTCAAAATTGAAAATTGCTATATGTAACTCACGAATTAGTGAAAATTTTAAAAAACATTTTTGCCTTCATAATGTATGTAGTTACATACGTTTTTGATGAAAATTTCAAGTTTATAGGTCTATTATTTCCCCGAAATTCGAATACATTTTATACGAAAATAATACATATTGTTGAAAATAATTAAATGACCATTAAAAATTATTGTACCTAACGATTTTAAAATTTTTTTCTGTAGCTATAATGACGTAATTTTAATACTACGAGTATATTAAATTTTTAGGTCTTAAAACCTAAAATTAAGACTATTATGAACTAAATGACTCAAAATCGAAAATTAGTATAAATACCCCAAAATTGGTAAAAAAATTTCCAAATTTATTTTGCCTTCATAATGTACTAATATACGTATTTTGTGAAAATTTAAAGTTGACAGATTATTATTTCCATTATTTCCTCAAAATTCGAATATATTTCATATCGATATATCGAAAATATTAAATGGGTATTAAAAAAAAAAAATTTAAACGACTATTAAAAATATTGTGCGTATTGATTTTTATAACTTTTTGTATATAGAGTACTACTATGAATGGCGTATTTTTAACACTGTATTATTAAATATTCTGGTCTTAAAAACTAATTTTTTAACTAAAAACGAAATTTAAAACACAGACATAAAAAAAAACACACACATCATCATAAAACCATAACTCGCTTTGCTCAGAATCTAAAATTGAATTATTGCCTATACAGGTATACGTATACTATCTTCAATAAAACAAAAATACTAGAAAGCAAAACCACCCTGGGTGGATCAGAATCCACCCCCCCTCACACCCCCTCTCATAGTTTCTTGTAAACCCCTCTGGCTGAGAGATAAATTTTACAGCTGTACTTACATAGAACAGGTGAACATGTTTTAATATCATTAAAATGGGTTGGTAACCATTACGATAGTCGTCTGATTTTTTTTGTGTTTGAAATCTATAAAACATATAATTAAACATACAAACACACAATTTTAAATATATAGTTATAGTTAAATTAAATATTATTAACCCAAAATTCTAATATTTTTTTAATATACACATATATATATATACACAATATTTTATAATTTTTAAGCTTGCATGTTAAAATTACAAAATATATCTATTTTTTTACTAACGCAATTGAAAAAAAATATATTTATTTTTATTTTTTATTTTTTGATTCTACAAAGTATAATTGAAAAGTCCAATACAACATCCAAATAAGTATTAAATTTGCTTATATTTTATATTTGCGAAATATTATGGACCCACTTATTAAAAATAAAATAGGGGGACGCTAACGTGTGAAGGCCTGAATACACTTAAAATTAAATATTTTTCTTTAAAATTTCGTTTACGCAATCTGTAGGTTATGGTAATTGATTACCAATTCATTGGTTGGCCATTGATTGGCTATTAATAAAGATATTAAAAATTTACAATTTACATAAAATAAAATATATTCACATTCTATAAATTTTAATTTATTTACAACAAAACAATATTTTTAAAAATATAAATATATTTATATATATAATTTAACTAAAATCTTTAGTTAAAACTTTAACATTCATTGATAATCATTCTGAAAACTTATAATTTAAATTTAAAACAATACATTCCTTTACATGGGGTAAAGCGGGGACGTCCCCACTTTTCCCCAGATAGGTATAACCCACTTTGCCGAGATCAATGAACTTGCCTGAATACTTTTATTTAATTCTATTAAAATACTTTCTTTGAAATCAAGAACTTTGATAATACAATTTAGAAAAAAAAATAAAACTAAAAATTATTAAAAACGATACACACTAAACATAATATATTGAAAACAAAATTCAAATTCTATTATCAAGGAAATGATAACAGACACATTCTCGATTTTTTACCGATGATTCACAATTTAATCGATATTTTGATCCAAAACTTTTATCACACGATTTCAGATGACCAAATATACTATAAATCTAATAATATTATCAATTATATACATCAAATAAATAGATATTATTACGATGTACCCACTTTGCCCCACGTTTCCGTACCATTTGTTTTAAACTTAAATATTTCGGGTAAATTGCATTGGAGGATCTTGGAGACAAGACGGTTGACTCTGCGTAAAATCAAAATCTAAGTTTGCATAATTATATTTCGTGCGATTCAAAGTCTCTAAATTTTAAAACGTTGAATGGACATTATGTTGAAGAAAGAAAATCAATTTTTAAAAAAAACGGCATACATCCCATCCGCGCGTTAACTATATAGTTAATATTACTATAGTATATACTATGATATTATATATAGATGAACGGGCGAGGAACGGTAGCTGTAATATAATTCAGATTTTTTTTTTTTTTTTTTTTTTGAAACCAAATAGAACGCAAAAATAAGTACAACATCATATCGTACTGATTTTTTACATTTTAATTGGTCCTTGTACGTCATAAGTTCGTATTTTGATTCTTATGCACAAAATCCTCGATGTAATGGAATGGGGTGTCGACAATAAACATCGGAGAAAGCTGTATAAAATATATACGCATAACCACAAACGAAGTGCTTGAGGTATGTGCGTGTACTTATATATATATATATATATAATGCACAGTATACTACTAGCCGTTGAACCGTAACTATCCCTCTCTTGAAGACGAATCACGCAATGAATCCAAATCGCGAGGTACATATTATTATTATATAATCGTGTAATTAATAATACGAATGCAATTTAAATTCGTTAATTTTAAAAGTTTCAACGGGGGTAGTTTTTTTTTTTTTTTTGTACAATCAATAATTATATTTTTTATAATACGCCAACATATCTATAATGTATATTGCCCCACAGACGTATAAGGACAACTGCAGGTAATTTTCACGAGATTTTCCAAAATGCCTAAAGACATTTTCATGTTGGTATTTCGGTAATTTATTGAACTCGTACTTTTTTCACATTTTTTTTTTTTTTTTTTACTAATTTATAATAATTATAGGCTATAAGATTATTATTATTATTATTATTACCAAATGGTAATTTTAAGTTTATATTACTCCGATTTTTGCTCAGAATATAACGTCAAATCTCGGAGAATAAACTATAAGATACACGCATAATGAATAATTAATGTTATTTTATTGTCGATGTGATATTAAATTAAATAAAAAGTATATCTCCGGGCAGAGTTGTACGGTATTTGAGTAAAAGTATGTGAATATTGGTATTAAAATACTTTTTTACGGTTAATAAATTGATTTGTTTTAAATACTTATATTATTTTATTAAAAATGTAACATCTCACAAATTGTACACGAAAAATAAATTTATAGGTATATTAAAAAATCAGATAAAGTATATTATGATTTGTTTAATAGATCAAAGTTTAAAATCACGTTGTGATCATAAGAATGATTAAACAGCAGTGCTTCGGTCGAAAGAATATTCAGCATAGGTGGTGCTATACTATGACAAAAATATGAACATCAGTAACTGACAGACATTTTGAACAAATTATGTCAATAAATATTATGTATAATTATCATTATATATACCTATATTAATAAAATTATGAATAAAATATACATATATTTTTTTTAAGTATTTAAAAATTATTTCATTAAATATGAATTGGTTCGCACAAAAATGGTCCTTAGTGCCATTTTTAGCAAAAAACGTTTTACGCAATAACGAACTTTATTCAGACATTCCCTGTGCTAGAAAACTGCGTGTTGATTTTCCGTTTCATGAAAGAAGGGGTCTTATTCTCGGACTAAGGTCCGTTTTTTAAACGAATTCCTCCTATTATTGTTTCTAAATTGCCATATCACTTGTCTTTCATTTCATATGTCTTATCATTCTGTAGTATTATTTTATTATCAATTGATGTTTTATAAAGAAAAGCGAGATAGATGACGTCGTCAGGCTGCATTCTTCAAAAATATATGACTTTTTTTTTATCTCTCATCGATTGACCTACCATTGCTGACGAAGAAAATGAAAATATAGAATAAATTTGTTAATTACGTTTGTCATGTAAATTATAACGATATTGACAAAAGTTTGAGCTACTTTATTCCACCTCTATACATTTATGCAAAAAGGGACGTTAGTCCAATGAATTTTTTATTTTTTATTGCATAAACTATAAAATTTAGAACCAAAAGCAATTGTGTTTTTGATACACATATTTAATGTGAACACTCAAAAAAAAAAAAAAAAATCATTAAAAAATCTTAAATTCACAAAGAGTTAGGAAGTTTTTTTTAATTTTTTCAAAATTAAATTTAAATGATAAGGGCCCATTTTGCATGAACCAATTCATATATTTATTCGTATAAAAATATGTACGTTATATAGTACGTTGTGTGGTTTCATACTAATATATTTGGAGGGATGCAAAAATCACACTAGAAGGGCTTTATCCTAAGATCCTCCATATATTCGCTTATATGTAAATCATAATATATGTAAAATAATATTTCGCTCGGCACTATGTGAATAATTTTCTTTGATTTCTTTGTAATATAATTACGTCAAAAGTCCAATGTATAGTTAATTGACACATTTTGACCTCGGAAAATTGAATTAATAATGGCACAGTCTACGCATTATTATTATAATTGGATGTGTACAAATTAACCAGACGTTTATTTAAAATTTGAGTGTTACGAATTGTCACTCGAATCGAACAGTTTTACCAATCATTGAAATTCGCTAGGTAACATAATAAATAAATACACTAAAATTGTCTACATAGAATAATAATCATGATAGGATTTATATAATGTACAAGTAAGACTTTAAAATAATGAAAATTTGGACAAAATTATGACATTTATTAATGAGTTTTCTTTAATGTTTAATAGAAACACCAATATCGTTTATTTTCCACTCTATATCGTAAATATTGTTGAAAAAAAAATATCAAAGGAGTTTTTTAAATGCTTAACATGCTTAATCGTGCATATATTGTATAGGTACACCACGAAATAATTTATAACACATTCTGTACTATAAATAATAATATTACATAGTCAGCCCGTCAACCAGTGAAGAAGGAAAATGTAATGATTCCAAGTACCTAAAATACTTTCACACAATACATTTTTATTTTTAGATTCTGAGCGAAGCGAAGAATGTGTTGATTTTAGGATGTGAATTTTTTATGTCGTTATAAATATTTTTGAGTAAAAGGAGTTGAGTAGGGGTTTCGGAGTAAAATAGGTCTTTGGGTCACATGAAAAATTTTATATTTGCTTAGAATAAATGACGTATTTTACTCGATAATATTATATTACTGTATTTAATGATTGAATTCCAAATAGTATTGTTAGTGTATTTAAAAATATATCAAAATAAAAGATAATTTCTTGTCGAGGAAAATTCATCGATTTTTCATGGAAAATCAAGCAATAGGTAATAACTCAAAATGGGCCAACCAGTATAAGACGGGCAGAAAAAAGGATGACGATCCCTCACTCAGGATACAAGTCTGCAAGTTAGTGAAAAAATGTATGACTATTTTTGTATTTTTTGCTTATTTAACTTTTTCTGGAAAATTAGTCAATAAAATCAAAGTCAGACAAAAATTAGTTGGTATGGTTCATTTAACATATTATTAGTAAAAAAGTTCATGACCTGTTTTACTTATTAACTTTTTTGGAAAATAAGTCGACAATATTAAACACTCTATAAATATTTTTTAGCATCAGCACTGAACCAGTGGTCTATTATCAATTTTTATCTTTGTGCGTATATATGTGTGTATGGGGGGAGAGGTTAAGTCTATAATTTTTTTTTAAATTTATATTTATATATATATATAATATATATTTATATTTATTATGTATAGGTAAGTTTGGTAGGCTTTAAATTTTTTTTATTTTTGTTCTGGGCAGTGGGATCGAGACTTGGACCTCCTTCAGTAAATACGTCACTGCCCACCAAAAGTAAAAAAAAAAAAAGTTCAAATTGTAAAGGAAAAATAATCACTTTAGATTCCCACAAATTTAATCAATACCACGTTGTCATTACCTCTTTAAATATTTCAATATGTAGTAAAAATACATTTTTAAAAGTTTTGAACTCGTAAATAATATATAATACAAATATTAGTGTGTATGCAGTTTTTTAATTTAAAGCATTAAATATAATATGATGATTTGTTTTTAAAATTGTCAATTACATTATTATAGGTAATTAATTTCAATATCATATTTACATGATATTATGATTTGATTGTCTAATCTTGTACCTATTTATTATTGTCGATCGTAAGTTTTAATTTTTAAAAACTTTTTTAAGTTTATACACTTCCCACGGGTAATAAAAGACCTATTTAAAAAAATATATAAATATTTTAGAATAAAAACTGAAGATCGTTCTTTATAAAGGTTTTTTAACCCTAAAACATAAATATATCATATTAAATATACATAGGTATATATTAGCTTAATTACCCGGCGTTTCCCAGATTACACTGTTTTGTTTTAAATATTTTTTTAATCTTTATAGAAACTTTTCTGTATAGGTACAACATAACAATTATAAGCAATTTCGTTTGCCCCAGTGTTTAGTATTTTATATATTCTATTTGCTTAATCCACTTTAATAAAATTTAAAAAAATATTTTATATATTTACAAATACCACGGAATTTGACATCAGTGCCACCTATGGTACACAAATTTTTGCAGAAGGTTTTAATTATTCATCAACTTATGATTTTTTTCGTTTTAAAAAATATTAGAAGAGGGGGGTGAATTATTTTTGGAGTTATATGTTATGATGTGCGAAAAATCTTAAAAATTTCCTAGAACCCGATTGGAGCGCCACCTGCTGGGTCCAATTGTGAATCTAAACCATCCAAGGACCCGCACTCTAACACAGGAAAAATTTCATTAAAATCGATCCAGCCATTTAAAGGGAGTTTGAATACTTACACGCGGACAGAAGAAACATATATATAAAGATATATCGTATATATTATAAATGTATCAATAATTAAATATACTAGATGTATTGAATTTACTAACCAATCTTTGAATATGCATATATGTTGGATATTATCTTTGCCGTCGCCAAAACACCTTTTTTTTTAAATCTAATGTACAAAAATGCATATTTATTTTAAACTCTATTAATGGGCCAGTCTGCTGTTCACCAGAAGCTTGTTAACCAGCCATTATCTTTTTTTTTCTTCAAACCTTTTTTTGGAAGAAATGTAATATCATATGTTTCAGACAAGTATTGGAATGCAATCATCAGATTCAATTATAATTGTATTGACTGCAATTTCAGATCAAAGAAAGAGAAGTTTACAAAATTTTTGTTTAATTATGAAAGATGCAGAACTTATGATGCTTTTGATGATAAATATGATATATATAGATGGTGTCTGAACGTATGGAAATATAAAATGGAGACCCGATGTCACAAACAGTTTTAACCGGTTATGGTTATCGTAAACCTGTTTCAAAAACTGTACTCGAGTACATAAAAAAAAACACCTACCGAATTTTTCCAATTCAGTCATTATAAAACGTGTTACTCGTAGAATTTTAATTTTAATTTTTTTGATTTTTACACGAGAATGAACATGAAAAATATATTTTTAAAAAGGCGTAATAAACAGAGTAGTAATACAGTAATATAATATTGTCGAGTAAAATACGTAATTAAATCCGAGCAAATATGTGACCCAAAGGCCGAACGGTCAATAATAATATTATTTTCTACGTCATCCGGCTACTATATAATTATAATATATGATGTACTAGTAATATTATGAATTATAATATTAAATGAAAGATAACATATACTGATATACACTCGAAAGTTGATACGAAGTTGTGCTCAAAGTCAATAAACATGAAATTGATTTCTATTCCCTTTTTGAATATAAACACGAGAGTAGGTACATCGGCCTCACATGAAACATTACATCCAATTAAAGCAGTTGTATTTACATAATGCCTTTACCTTAAATACCTACATCCTACACACGCAGAATAGTTACTATTATATAATAATATATAATACGATTTATACGTATATATAATAGTAAGTATGTGTTTTTTTTTTTTTTACGAGCATTAATGCATTTAATATACTCGCCTACATCGTATCATCTCGCGAAAACGTTATGCTAATTTAGTTTTAAAAAATAAAACATTGTAAAAACTGCAGGGACCAATTGTGTTGAAAAGTAAATAATAAATAACTAGTTTTATTCTAAAGCAAATAAAAGTTATACTTTATGTACTTAGTATAAAAAAAAATGCTAGATGTTTTTCGTATATTATCTGAAGACGGTAACAAAAACTTGAATATTTTATTCCCATTGATTATGAAATCGTTATTAATATATACTTACCTACTGATCTTATCGATATTAATATTTTTAATAATTTCTTGCAAGATGACGCTATACCACTGTTTTTCCGGTTAGTATTTCGGGAGATACACGTTTTTAGAAAACTGAGTTGTTTTTATGTTGTTGTAACAACTTCTATAAAAAATTAAAGATCATACTTCTAATACACTTAATCGAAAATTTCCCATGTAAAAATGTTGATTATCTTACGGTGTTTACATTTTTATATAGGTTATCAGTGCTTGAATTAGAAAAATTAAAGAAGGGGGACTCTTAGGCTTTTAATAAATGAGCGTTCCCTCAAACTGTGTAACTTGTATATTGTAAAAAATAATCAGTATAGGTGCTCTCAAAGTATTATCCGCCCCTTTCCACACTCCCCTCCCCTTATTCCTACCAATTCAAGCACGGGAAGTTATTAAATACTATAACTACTCTGTTTCCCAGAAAATAAAATCTTCAGCAATATGTTGTTCCTCATTTTCAATAATTACAACCTTAATTGGTTCGGTGGATCTGGTCCTCCAAATTGAGGGTTGGGTGGCAATCTCCAGTAATAAACTATTGTTAAGAAACCTACAACAACTACTAAGCTTTAGAAAACAGTAGGTCAAACAGAAAAATAATTGGAACTAGTACCCATTGCAAACCTTGAAATAATTCTAATCCGAACATGGAACATAAGATCATCGTACAAAAATTCATTACTATGATAATTAAAGAATATAACGTAGATTTAGTTGCCTTAATAGAACTGAGATGACCAGGATCCAGACATTTCAAATCAGATAATACGACAATCTTCTATAGTGAAAGTAATAATGGAAGACATGAATATAGGATAGGTTTTATTATAAAAGAATATTTAATAAAATTAGTGAAGAAGTTTGAAGCAATAGATGACCGATGTTATATAATAATAACTGAAAACCCCTCAAATATTACAATTATAAACTGTTATGTCCTAACTGAAACGGCAGACAATGAATATATTAACTTCTTTTACGATGATGATGATTTTTTGATATGATATATATAGAAACTGCATAAAGATTTTATATTTTATTATTATAATTTAGTTGAAAACCACAATACTCAAGTAGGGCGTGAGTATGCCTTTAGACATAATACAGGAAAGTAAAGTATATATAAGTATATAAAGTATATAAGTAATAAGTTTCACCTCGACCAAAGTATTAGTGATAAGCAGTACACATTTTCAATTTTCAAACGTAAAGATATTTGTAAGCAAACATGGTAAGACAAAAGGTCGGATTAATATACATCTACTCATAGATAAAATATACAAATCTAGTGCAAGGCAAGCTAGAAGTTTCAGGAGAGCTAATGAAGACACAAATATAATTACCTGATAATAGCAACGTTTAAAATCAAACCAGTAAATAGCTGAAAACAAAAAAAGTAAAAAAAAAAAAGATATTACTCGACTAGAAATGGAGAAAACCAATGATATAAAAGAGTGAACAAATAGAGAAGCCCAACTAATCTAACAAAAACCCCGTATAAGTACTTACTTTATGAGCAAACAACTTGAGTGGGCAAACAGTGTTTGGAGACCTTTTGAAGAAAATCTTGGTACGGAAGTTAAATGGGAAAATACATAAAGGCTGACTTGAAAAGCTTTGGCCAGACAGAATCAAGGATAATTTAATCCAATGCACTCAGGAAACAACAATAATTGATGATAGCGTAGACCGAGATATATAAAGGTAGTTAAGGCAGTGAATGTATTATTATCGCGTTAATGTTCTGCCTTGTAGAGGAAAAGGAACTAAATTCAATTAGATATATATAAAGGTTTCTAGAAACCAGTATATGAAGTCTTTTTTTGGTCTATCGCCGCCGCAGGAAATATTATTTCTTATATAATACTTATATTACAGTAATGGATAACAGAAAACGTAATACAATGTCACTTCGTATAAGCTTATCAAAACTTCTTGGCACGCATATGAACTATATGCATTAAAGCCTTATAAGTCTTCTCCAAATTTTTCAATGATTACAACCTATGTATAAATATTTATTTTATATAAATAGATAAAAAAAAAAAAATACAATGGTATTTTGATGTACATTTTACAAAAAATTTTAAAGTTAATATCTCTGAGTGTTCAATATGCGATGAGAGGATTCTTAGGTTAAAATAATTATGTTAATATAATAATAGGCGTGTTTTCGCGATTAACCAGATTTGTTATTTTGTCTCATCTATAACCAAACATAATAACCATTCCATTTGATCGGTTATAAATTATTATAACCAAAACTGATTGTTTATAGAATTCAGTAACCAAATTACATCTGGTTAATCGCGAAAACACGCCTTATGTTATATAAATTATAATAAAAATCGTCCAGATATAGATTGATAGAATCCTTTCGATCTTCAACAGGATAGTGTATTATTATTATTTTAAATATCTAAAAAAAAAGCTCCTTGCTCCAAAATTCATGCTGTAGTGTAATATATAAACGTAATTATAAAACTTCACTCAGAGTTGTATACTTATATGTCATATATTTTAAATTTTATTAACATAGCAATTAAATATTTTAGAGTCTAATAACCCGGACCTAAAACCGGTAGCCGAGTTTTCCCGAAAACCGGTTAAAAACCCTTTTTTTGAGAACCTAAAACCACTTCCCGGTTTTATTTTGAAATCTAAGAAGCGGTCATCGGTAACCGGTAACCGAAAATTATATTTGGGGGTTGAAAATTTACCGGTAATCGTTTTATGTCATTACCTGTAATTGTAACGGATCCCACGTTGAAAGTAACACAAAAAAACCGCTAACCCTTTTCTGGGGTGCAAAATCATTATTTATATATTATTATATTATAAATATTATTTTTTTTGTTTATCATGCTTTCATCATTTTTATTTATAACAATTTAATCTTTATTTTATAATACCTATTATTGAATTATAATATGACATTTAATTGTATTGGTATATTTTAATAGTAGGTAAATATAGCCATACATATAATATATATATACATATAACACCTATAATATAATATTACTGTTTATAGATGGTGTAATGAAATTAAATTTAAGAAAACAAAAATTTTAAAATAGTCGTCAATGGTATTTATTATTATTTTTTTCTACTAAACGTGAAGTATATAAATTAATCAGTTGGCGATTGTTTAAAGCATGGACATATTACATAGGTTAGGTGCGTACAAAGTATATAGATTATACTAGGTATATGTATGTTAATCCGTGGTTGGTTAAAAGAAATATTGAAGTGACAGCAGGCGCCACTGTAAAAAAAAAGTTGTTTACGAGTATTGTCTTATAATTATTATGAATTATTTATAACTCTGTTATTTGCGAAGAAGATTACTTTATCATAGATTTTATTTTTTAAATAATTTTAATAATCTTACAAATATTCCGGGATCGAAAAGCAGAGATCAAAAAGTTGAACGACGAATAATAGTCACAAATATTATAAATGTTTGTCAAAAGCCTATTTAAATTGTAATCAACTATTTTAAAAAGTTAGAAGCGGCTTAAAACCGGTAACCGGTTATGAGAGGTAGAAAGCGGTTTTAAACCAAGAAGCGATTACCCTAAAAATTAGGAAATGGTTTTTAACCGAGAAGTGGTAACCACTTATATTTTTAATATTCAAAGAACCGCTTATTGATATCTATGTACTTAAAAAACCTCTTAATACCGGTTAACGGTTCTCAAAATTGTACCGCTATTTTCGGAAGCGGTTTTAAGCCCTGCTAAAAACCTAAAGTTACAAATTATACATAAAAAATTTTAAATCTGTAATTTTCCAAAATGAATACCAACATTTTTGTAAAATTTTTTTATTTAACCTAATAGTGAAATACATACCTACCGTGTAAATATTTCAAGTATTAGTTCCAATTTTATGTGATCCATTTTTATAGGTTTCAATTCTACCCATATATCTATATAAATGTTTATAAAACATTTGACATTTACTTATATTTATAATTCCACCAGCTACTAATTTTAATACTAAATACTATGCAAAAAACAAATTACATAATATTATATTGACAATATTTTGATTATTATGGATTCTATTAGAGAAGTTCAAATAGGTAACATCGCTATATTAGATGAACAATGTGTATTAGGTAGTGAATATTTATAATTCGAAATGTATTTTAACAACTATGGTACTGACACATAATAATTTATTTTTTTCTGATATGTACTAATAAGTCTTCTTTGTAATCAGAAATATAATATAAATACAAATAAACATCATGGTAAAACCACTAGCTCCATCTCTCCACTTAGAATCTAAAAAACACATTATTACAAAACCAATACATTTCTCGCTTCATTAATAATTGAGTATGAATAATTTGCGTAATAATAACATTTTTGTCTGGATGTATCGACTATTTTTTTGTATTATTCAATCTCCGTTTTCAGAATTTATGTATATATTTTTACTTTTTATATTAAAAATTACGATAGTACATTAGAATCGAACTTGAAAAATAAAAATTTTACTTTTAAAATTAAAAATCTAATCATAATCAAACTAAAACAATTAAATCGTAGTATAAATTTATATTTGGTCTTGATAATGAATGTAAGAGATGTTTATAGTCTTACTTTTTTATCCATTGTCTTCTCTTCACTCATATTTTAGTAGAATTTACGATCCGGTATACGTCCGAAAAAAATATATTCCATAAATAACAAAGATATTGATTGGGAGTGTATGTAGTTACTTATGTTCGATAACATTGAATATTCCTGAGGACTGTATATTACTACAGTGTATAATCGAAAATCCGTTTACCCGTATTTTTAATAATCACCTCCTGATAAAATACAATAGGATATTGTTGACCATATTAGATTTTGAATATACAAAGAATAAAATATTGTATCAAAAATTACATAATTATATATTATATATTGAGAGCCGTTATTACAATGTACAGCTAAATTTTATTTAACTGTCAGTTAACGTAGCGTACAGTTTAGTTTGACTAGAACTTTAGCAACGACTTCATTATTACAATGTTCCGTTAACACTATCTATTAATGGGATTTGTAGCGGCGCTTATGATGATAACTAAGACTAATTTCAAACTTAAAACCTTAAATAACACATTTTACTTATTTCGTTAAAAAAAAAAACAGCTTTTTCCTTAAAAATAATAAATACCTCATGTTAATATGTAAATGACTTTTTATGTTTTTTTTTTTGATTGACAATGATAAAAAAAAATATTCATTTTTGAAATCAATTTTTTGGCTCTATGATTTAATGCCAACTTTGAATGCTCATTGTCCCACTGTGCGGCGGTTGTCTGTCTCTCTAACACACACGTAACGTAGCAATTTAGACCATTTCTATTTCCAACTTACCGATGGATTTACATATAATAATTATATGATTAATATATAATAAGGATAAGGCGATAAGGATTCCAAAAACTTTTGTTATAAAGTCTAATTTAGATAGATTTTTGATTTTGTTTCCATAAGCCCCTCAAAAATTAACTTAATACAGTCGGACATTTAAGATTTGAAATTTCAGTTTTTATGAAAATCAAAGAAAAATAACTTAAAAAGTTAGAAAGTGGTTCTAAAGTAGATTCCACAACTATTCAAATCAGTTTTCATCGTATCACTAGGTCAAACATTATGTTGGATATGGATTTAGTGTCTATTCAAATACGATAGCTGTATTTGCTGATATGTGCATGTGTGTGCGAATGTAGACACCATCATTATTATATCGAACGTATTTACACACACTAAAGACCAAATACTACAAACATTAACAACTGCTTAATGTGAATAATAAACCCTTAATAAATAACCGACTCCAATCCCCTTAAATCAAATAATTTCGAAAAGTATAACGTCTTTTATTCGTTAATCTAATCAAGTGAATTGTAATAATTAAAGGACGGATGTTAATGCCCTAAAAAACCTTAATATATGCTCTATAAAATGTGAAAATATGTTTAATAATATGCCCTATAAAACATTTATGCCAATAAAATTTCAAAATATGCGTTAAAATATCGAAATATGCACTAAAATATAAAATATATGCAAATTATGTAAAATAAAATAAAAATAAAAATGTTGAAAATTATAGTATATTCATATTAAAAAAAAATAATAAAAAATATAGGTAGGTAGATATGTATTAAAAATAAATAATAATATTCTTCTATTTTAATTGATTTAAGCTGAAAAAAATATAATATTAACCATTAAAACATAACAATACTCATATAAAAATACATTTGATTTACTTACTTAAATGTGCATTACACTGAATAATCATTGTTTTGGAAATATTTTCAAAGTTCATTGAACGACGTCTAACCATCAAAAATTATTTATATTTGAAAAAATTTCTTTCCACATCTACCGATGTGATATAGGTACATGTTTTAAATATTCGAACACTATAATGATAAATACAGATAAACGTTAACAGTAATTTAGTAGGTACCTACTTATTCTGAAAAACTCCAGAAAACGACCGATAACATTTCTAATAAATTTTATCAATTAAGATAATCTTTCTAAAATAACCATTATTATAATTAAAATGACACGAAAAAATAGAAAAAAAAGACAGAATATGCACTAATATAACAAAAATATGCACTAATATAACAAAAATATGCTTCTTAAGTAAAAAAGTTCGAAATATGCAAATATATGCAATATAAAATGTTCACATTTGCATTATATAGATCATAAAAAAATTTCTGTCTCACTCTGCAATTTTTACTATTAAAAGAAAAAAATAACATTAACATCCACCCTTTAGTAATAATTGATAATGCATCGAATCATATATACCACTAAAGTTAAAGGGAACATTTAGCATAACGTGACATGGTAATATTATAATTTTAAAGAGTGGCTATTGAATATTTCCACTACATTGCCGAATACCTTAGTAGAACTTTTTAATAATGGCCTTTTATTATTTAATTTTTATAAATAAAAAATAGTAATTAATTGTTTAAGTCTTGGTCTTGGGATTGATATTGCATTACAAGTCTCGGTCTTGCATTTCCTAATATTTTGCTCATCACTAATTTTAAATCAAAATATGCCTAAATAAAATATTTATATAGAAAAAAGTGAACGATTAATGTTGTTTACAGTATACCTAGGTATACAACTTGAAAATATTTGAATACCTACTTATTTGAAAGTAACTATTTAAAACATTGCAGTACATGAAAAATTAAATTAATTTTAAAAGTATTTTATTTTTTCAAATTAGATTCTTGTTTTGGAAATATATTATATGCATTATATACGAAAACACTATAGTCCATATAAATTACAATTTTAATTACATATATTTTCAAATTATTTAACTGTGGTATAAAAACTGTTTTTATTGTCGGCTTTAGGGGGGGGGGGAGGGCAGAGAACTATGGACCACCCAAATTCTTAAAAAATATATATAATTTTTTATAAATTATACATAATTTTACAATTATCACACTAAAGTACATAGTGGTTATCTATAGCATCTAATAAACAAAAAAAAAAGGTTATCAAGAACTTAATTTTTGGCCTTCCCTCCCTGCAAAAAATAAAAAAAAAATTAAATGGTAGAACCGCTACTGTCACACAACATATGTAATTATGGTTAAAACTATCACACGTTAATTTTATTCGTTATTATTATTATTGTTTGATATGAAACACTTTTTATTTTATTTTTATTTTAAACAGAATTACTAATAATATAAAAAAATTAACCATAATAATAATAACTATAATGCCACGATTTTTAAAAATTTTATTATGAAATGTAGATCATTCGATACTTTTGATGTAATTGTTTCATCTTGTAAATGTAATAATTTTATTAATTATTTAATTATTTATTCTTCAGTACATTAAAATTATCTTCTTATAAATATAAATAAAAAAATTTCGTTATTATGATCATAATACTATAATATTCAAGATAATGACAAAGATTTCGAACAAAAATTATTCCAAAACACGAACCATTCTTTCAGCTATCAAAATATTTGATTAAAAACATAAACTGTTATCTTAAGAACCCGTTTTCAAAAAATTTGTTTTGCATTTTTATATTCTATTATTTTTAAATTACAATGGTATGATTCATATTATATTACTATAATATTTAAAATACTATTATAATTTATAATATTTTAAAATACTCTGTGTGTCTTGGCCATAATGCACTGGTCTACTAATAACAATAACCTACTTTTATATATCACCTATATTTTAAAATAAATGCATTTATATAACACATGTATATTATATATGTATATAGCCGACATTTTTATGTAATATTAATATTAATAAATATATTACATATTTTTCTATTAACATATAAAAACCTTTAACGTTCTTTGTCGCAACATTCATTCATGCCTCTGTTTCTTCCGTATTCTCTATTCCAAACAACGAAAGGTCGTCAAGCATAATTATTGTGTCCTGTTCATTCACTCGTCGTGTTAATAGAAAATATGTATACATTATGTATTGTTTAGTGTTATAAATATTATTAAATATACCATTTGACTACAATATAAAAACTCGACGATTGGCATTAGAAAAACTTCAAAATTCTGAGTTTAAGAGATTTCACTGGCCTCTCATGGACACCTCGGAAAGGAGAGTTAGCATAAACGATAAACCAGCAGGCACAAATGATACAAATATTTGGAATTAGATGAACTTAAAAATTCCAACTTAAGGGGACTACCGTTTCACTGCCTCCTTTCCATGGAACACTTTGAGACAGAAAGCTAGCACAAACGTGGGTCCATTTAGTACAAACGACACAGACGTAACAAACGATTAACATTGGAAGAACTTCGAATATCCGATATGGCGGAGGGCCACTGAAATGGACAAATAATTCTCTAACATATAAAAAATAATAAGTCACCGAGAGAAGATAAAATTTTAGCTGAACTATTAAAGTTATGAAGTAAAAACCTAACACAAAATTATATAACTTAATTCACTATAGATATGGACAAAGGAAAATATACCACTAGACTGGAATGAAGAATCACTAATATGTCCAATTTTCAAAAAAGGCGATCGAAAAAATATCTAAAATACTTGAAATCAACATGATTGTCATTAATTCGTTTTTTTTAAACCGATTGTTCCTTTTTCTTTTGTTCGTTAAATTTACGTTTTCTACAATCCCTAAGATCATGATTTCGTTTTTTACAATATGACCAATATTTTATGTTTTCCTCTAAAAAATTTTTCTTGAACTCGGGTGTAGATTCGCAATTCAGATTTCGGAAAATTGAGTGTTTACTCTCACTTGATCGACATTCGTTACTATATTTCCCCCTCTTTTACCACAATTATAACATTTTACACTTCTTTTAAAATTATTATCCTCATTGAATTTACTATTGTCCCAATTCTTTTTTGATTTTCCTAAAAATGTTCTTCTCCCTAGCCTTTAGTACTGCCTCTTCAAAATTTGATATGTTACAGGATTTTTTATCCGCTTTTAATACCCGTGATAAAAACACAAATTACGTGTGTCTATATTGTACATGGAATTATTGCTGCTTCACTGGGTGTTTAGTCTAATGTAAGTGCACGGGTTAATTCATGATAGATCTGTTTTATAAGTGTTAAAAATTGTTTTACCAATTCGTTTTCTATTTGTCTCATTGAATTTTGTTGCAAATTGTATATGGGGAATTGAATGTGAAGGGCCAAAAATGGTCCAAAAGTGTACCTTAAGTTCTTTCCAAATCTCAATTTCCCTGTACCTAACTCCATTAGCTGGATGCTTTTCCCGATATTTGAGAAATAATGGCTCCCAAAATTGATGGCTTTAGTGTAGCGTATACACTGTCCATAATATAAAGTTGCAATTCGTTTCAAAAGTATGTAAATTGACCGCTTCAGTTCACTAAATAATAGAACTAAAGAAATCGAACCTTTGAAATATAAAATATTTTCAGTGATTAATGTATTTAAAAGGTTAATAGTCCTTAAATATTTCGCTCTAAAAGTTTGGTTAAGGTCTATTAGCCCACTTAAATCAGTTGAAACTAGTGTAGTACATAAATTCGAATCGTGTTCAGATTCTCCCTCAGAATTAGTTTTTCCTTCATTCTAGTAATTATTTACTTAATACTAGACTTTCAAACGTGCATGAGTATTATAAAAACAACTTACAAGGTTTTCATGTTCTCGTAGAGATACTATCGGTAAAGGCTGTTAAAATGTTGAATGGATAGTTGATAAAGAAGGAAATATTCCGCTTGCCACAGGCTCTGCTGGATCTATAAAATACACATATGTATTAGTATATTACATTATATTCAGCATACCTAAGTCAACGGTTAATACTCATATATATGGCCATACGTACTTATTTTTATAAGATATTGTAATATATTGAATGTAATATGGTGTACCTGCTTATTTCATATAAAATAAATAAGACAAAGGACTTGATTATGTACAATGCACAAACATGAGTATATCACATTAATGATCAAGTCAACGCCC